>JAQGBX010000863.1:0-29693 GCA_034698745.1 Megaphyllum sjaelandicum
GCTGAAGAGGATTGGGGATGGAGCTGCTAGCAGACTGAGTGCAGGGATAGCATTTTGCTTTTATTTGGGAAAATTTCTCTGACATTTCCATGACGTCCACGACTACTTTTTTTCTATGACTTCCCTGACCTGTGGCCACCCTGTTAACTAACAAGAACATTTCCCGCTGCAAGAAATGATATAGGAATTTTGATGCCTGCAATTTTTTACAGTGCAAATCAAATTTATCTTTTTTTGGTCAACAACTCATGAATCGTTTTCAGCAGGTAAGGAAAACCCAGCAAAATGTCATAAATATGATGAATATGAATATCTCATAAAATTTCCAAATTTCGAAACGGTCATCCTTTGAAGATACAAAGAAGCTCTTGTGTTTCAATGACAGTTCTGCTGGATATCCATTCATCAATTGTTACATTCAGTTTACCAAAACTGCAAGAATTTTACGGTATAATGTCATTAATTGTCATTCTTTAAAATAAAAAGCTTTATCAACACGGTTTGATGGGATAAACAACGTCATCGCAAATGCAACCTTTTACTAAGGGTACTCGGGAGGCGTTGAATTGTGGTCGATTTGGGTACAATTAAGCAATTATGGGCAATTTTTTTAAGAGCCAAGCCACGTGACCAAATCCTGAATATTCATTGATATAACGAATTTCCAAGGTTCATTCCAGAATGAATATTCAGGATTTGGTCACGTGGCTTAGCTCTTCAAACAAAAATGTCGCATATTTGGCATAATTGCTGAATTGTACCCAAATCGAGCACAATTCAACGCCTCCCCAGAGTCAGAGTACCCTTACTGCATTGCAATCTACGTTTTCCATTTTTAATCATTTTCAACTATACGACAATAACATCGATTAGCAAAATGATCATTCCTATCGCGACGTTCTTTCCTCCGAAACAGGCCTTGCAGCAAGGCCATGCTCACGATAACAAGCTCTCTACCTCCAGCAGAGGATGGTTGCACCAGAGGCCTCGTGGAGAGAAAGCCAGCCAGTTTCCAGGGTTTGAAAAGCAATCACGCTAATTAGCCTAAGTACTGTTTTGCTAACCTCAGCTGCATAAATTGGAATAAGGTGTGAACGAAATTGAATTGAACATCACTCAAGTCAAAATGACTTTGTTACAAACAAAAGCTGATGCATTTTTAAGCAAAAAAAAAAAAAAAAGAGGAGGAGGAGGAGACAGGAGGGGGATTCCTTCGTTGAAGTGAAGTGACAATCATTAATCAACATTGTCTATCACCCAACAGTCATCTCCCAGTTTCACCTAGCACCGGCATTATCACCAACCCACCCTTTCTCTTCGATTTAAACATTAGCTCCATTTAACAGAAACAACTATTCACTAAATGTACCAAAACTTTTAGCATCAATTATAGCACGAACAATAGGCGAGCCCATGAAAAGAAAAGATATCAAAAGTTGTGTAAGGGAATATGGAGAGAGGAGGAGGGGCTCTGGAAGGGCAACTGAGTGAAAAGACTGCCTGGCTAAATTAATTAATCTAACACCGTGAGCGAGTCAATCCGCGCATCACTCTTTGCAGCTACGCTTCTTTGTAAGACATCCCCATCAGCCCACTTTTGATGGCCGATTACCATAAAAGAGCCCCGCGGCAAGCCAGCACTCAATTTAATCTAAAAAGACGATTTTACACGTAGATGTCGTGGCTGAACACGAGCCAAACGTTTGCCCATTCATCCCGGCTAACAGACAAAAAAAAACTTATCGATGGCCGCAGATGGCACCACTCTCCAATACTGCGATGCGGATGACCAAACGCTTCACTATAACATGGACGTAAAACGAGGTCTGCAGCAACATGTTTGAAATATAATTAGCATTCAAAATTCGAATTTAGAGAAGATAAAAAAATTGGAAAAATTCCCCAAACATGCTGCTCTCTAATAGCTTTTGAAAATCTTTCATAATACGTTCTACATTTGGTGAATTCATATTTCACGAAGTTCAATGCAGCTCCAATCAAACAACCCGACATTGTCACGTACGGTATCACTGCATCAGGGTGGCCACAAAATTTTCATTTTCCATTTCCCTGACTAAAATCCAAAATTCCCTGACCAAAATGTACTCGTTAATACATATCAATTTTTTTGTCATAATGAAAAATAAAATAACAATTGCAATGAGAGGCTTGGCCAAAAACTAGATTTGGTTAAAAGTCTAGCTGAAGAGGATTTGGGGTTGGAGATGCTAGCAGACTGAGTGCAGGGATATCCCTTTGCTTTCATTTGGGAAAATTTCCCTGACATTTCCATGACTTCCATGACCACTTTTTCCCCCCTGACTTCCCTGACCTGTGGCCACCCTGCTACATTCCCTAAGTGCCCGCGATTCAAAGTAATACCTATAGTAAAACTCCAGTTGCAAACATTGAAAGCTGAGAACCGGTAAGCAAACGACGATACCTAACCTCAAAGTAGGTTCATCCAAAGGTCTTTCAAGTTCTGCTGTTGAAACATTTCGCCAGAAAACGTTTTATGCGCTAAAGCTTCGCACAAACATCAACTCACGATTACTCTAAGATAATTTACATCGAAAACACGATGAAGTACCGAAAATCAAGTCCATCCACTATCCTGGAGGCCCGGAGATACGAGAAGGGAGGTCCCCCAATCTATCTGTTCGACAAATTCAAAAGCCTGTACGACATTTTTTTCCCTTATGAAACTCGAGAGTGAAAGTACAAAACCAAAACCCCTAAACCGATCCTGCTAACTAACTCGCTGTTATTGGCCGGACCATAAGCCCGCCATGATCTAGCAAATGCCGTTGTTCCCAACATGACGCGGGGTTTTGCGCCGAGAAACAAATGATTGTGGGCAGCATTAATCAGCCCAAGGAATGAATCTGTCCATCAGGTGTCTCCCGAACTCGTGCACCCATCCATCATCATTCTTCCCATCCTCATGACTCTCCTTTCTCGAGTCTATCAGAGAAGGCGGAGGGCAAGGGGGTGATCCACCTGCACAGGTGAGCCTAAACCCGCATTACCGCCTTACTGACTGAGTCGCGCACATCACCAGTTTCTCGCCAAACCCCCTCCTGCTTGTCTGTCTACCCGAAGCAACCATTAGCTTCTCACTCAAAATAATCCAAAATAAACCTCCAGAAATATGCCACCGAGGGACGACTAGCACTCCCCCGACCCTTCCTCGTTAGTAAACGCCGTCTTACATAACGTGTCGTGCTAAGGAGTCGAATTTAAATTACCAGTATATAAAGACTAGATAACCAGACCCGTAACCTGTCCAAGACCTTGGCATAATCAAATTCCTCGAGAAACTTAAACATTACTCGTCTCCAGTACAGGACAACAATATAAGCTGTTGAAAGTGAATGGGAACAAAAAATGAACTAAGTTCTTCAGATCAGCATCTCCACGGGGACAAATTTAAACAGAAGTAGTAGACAGCCAAGGCCAAAAACCTGTCCAAGGCGTTGGACAAATCCAAAATCTCTCGAAAAACCAAAACTTCACAGTAGATCCACAATAAGCCGTAGAGCGAAAATGGAAACAAACAATCACAATAAGCCGCATTTGGCCATGAGCTTTAACCGCAGTTTCCGGGATGAAATTGAAGAAATTCTCCAGCCTGTGCAGTTGTGACAGAACAGTGTATCCCAAACAAGCCAGCATTGCTTTTGTGTGCCAATCCGTGTCACAAAGCCGCTCCAGTTTTCTAATTATTAAATATTTCGTCTTGGTTGCGTCACCGCAAGATGGGATTTCTCCCCTCAGTTCAATTTGCGTTAAAACTTTCGACGTAATCGCGCGCAACGGTGTGTACGTAGTTGCCTAGCCGAGTGTTGCTGACAGCTAATAACTGAAAGTAATGCCCGCTTCAGCAGCTAACAATGAAAAAAAGAAAATGCCAAACTGGCATCGCTGAAGCGAGCTTGGGATGGATCGAAGGTGGCAGAGCCGAGCTGCAATGGAAGAAAAGGCAAGGTTAAAGAGTTCAGAACCGAGCGAGTCCCTGAAGACAAACACCTGGCCACACGCTGCACGGGTTGCACCCAGCCACCCAACCAATCCGCATTCTTGGCAGCCAAAGGGAGATGTAGATGTCAAGCTCGTAGATTCGGTGAATAATGAAGCCGAGGAAATAAGTGGAATTCCCCCGTTAGGTTCTTCGAGAGCTACTCGGGATTGCGGACAAGGCGCGAGGCGAATATCCCCTGGCCATTCTCGTTATTCTGCAAGCACGATTGCGCGGCTTTTTGGCAACTCGGAATTGCCTCTTGCAAATGCCGATGTTGACAACGCAACGCATACTGGTTGCTTTCCGCATTAGCGTTAGAGAGCGGCAGTGAGGAAGGTCTCACAAATTTAGCACTGACAAAGTCTAGCGAAGGAGATTTTTCGAAACCTCCACGATAGACAGAAGCACACCTGACGACTTGAAAACCTTGAAGGTAACAGTTGACACAGAAGCAACCATACCGATCTACCAGCTGTACATTTTCTATGAGACTTGGGGATTATTGTATAAATCCGAAATTTATATTGTCTAGTGATTTACCTTCGTTATTTATACGGGGAAAAATTGTTGAAAATATTTAGTTTTATGTCTGAAAAATTCCTCAATAACTCCAACATAGAAACGGATCGCTCTTAAAGTCCACTTTTAGCCACTAATGACTATTCACAGTGTAATTGTCGAGGTTTACACATGTAGTTGGCGCAAAGATTATGCCCACTTGGGACATTTTGCGTTCAATATCTTACAACTCAAGTTAACTCAAAACTTGTCCAAAGATATTTTCTTGTTCATATACACGTCTTGTTCTGCCACAATCTCAGACAGTGCTACTTTTCATCTGAGACTGATGTAACAACCTTTATGTTGCTTGACGAATTCAATCGGTAAATGGTTTTGGATAGCTGATTGGGACTTAAAGATGGTATGCCGCTTGCTAACGCCAATGATATCCCTTGCATTTGGTAAATGTTGATTTAAATCCCAGAGGGGTTATCTTGGTCTCCCACAATCCCTACAAGTGAATGTTGGCATAGTTTGCATGCATACACATACCGGCCACAAACGTGCCCATTCCTAACCCTCCCTCTCGTTTTCTTTGTCAAAATTAAGGCCTTAATTACAAGCCTTGCAGTTGTTTTGGCCACCTAAAGCCAGTCCCAATCCTGATGGGGAGAGGTTTTCGAATTGTGAAGTGAAGCAATGTAATCTATGACAAAGTGTGTTTTATAATGGTAGGAAAAACATTTGAAAATTTTCTTAATTTCTTTTGGAATAATGCATAAAAACTTACTAAAGTGGAACCTCATTAAGACAAACTTGTTTAATATGAATTTATGATAGTCTTAAATTTCCAATCGAGTCATCGGGTGGACATGGAATAATGTCAATTTCTTTGTTTAAGAATAATTCGGATAATACCAATTTTCAGTTATTACTGACAAATTGTTTAGCTCCTAACCATTCAAGCTATGCTTCATTAAAACTAATCCAAGGTTTCGTAATATTCGCTCAATACTGAAGTCACGTTTTTTCTGACTTCTGATAATACAGTTGAAACTAAAAGTAATTAATTTTTATAACTTCTGGGGTTCACCTTAACGAAGTTCCAACGCATTGCGTTTTCCACCATTTTCTTTGCATGTTGGTAAAGGGATTACTCCAAAGCACATTTGATTTCCCTTTTTCCATCCTGGTTTGAGGCCAAATATGGAATATTTGACTGACATACAAGTCCAAAAAACATGCAATTTTTGTGTTTTCACACCAAACAAAATAAGGTTGAGGTCTATTTAAAAGCCCTTCGAGATAGGCACCAACAGTGAATATGGGCGAGTATTTTATCAAAGGTCAGACTTACCATAGCTTCCATAGGTCCTGCCATAGCCACCAGACCGATCATCATAGGAAGAAACACCGCCATATGGTGAAGTTGTTGCTGCAGCGCCACCGCCATAACCACTCATGTCTGTCGTTCGGCCCTGGTTGGGATCATAGGCAGGTTTAGCAGATGGTGGTGGGGCCCCATAGTGATCTTGAGCCACTGGTGGAGGAGGGTAACTTCCAACGTTACTGCTTTGGCCACGGTCCATACCACCATAAGGTGCTCCAGTTACACCCCCAGAGCCATAATCTGGCACTGCTGTTCCATAACTGTTGTCCTGGCTATAGCCACTGTTCCCACTAGGTCCACTAGCACAAAAAGCAAACAAAATAAGCTATTTTTGCACGTGTATGCAAAGAAATGCAAAATATTGACTATTCCAACCTTGGTCTATAGGAACTGTTGTAGCCTCCAGAACCATTGCGAGCGCCTTGAGATCCCATAAAAGAGTTTCTATCATCCATTCCTCCACGACCCATTCCATAACTAGGCTGTTGTTGCGGTGGGTCATCCATTCCAAATCCATTGCCACCCATCCCCAGGCTTCCCAGCAAACTTCCTCCACCACCTCCTCCACCATATGGACGACGAGGTTCTTCGGATGGCCTGAAATAAGCAGAAATGACAAATTTAAAGGTTAGGCATCCCAATGCCAAATAAATGTCTTGATTACAAGACACCATAGTTGAAAGCAGCACCCTAGGTGTATGTAGAAAATGTCCCTATTGTTTCATTGGGTCACAGATTGTTGGCTTTGAAAATATTAAAATTTCCTACACCACATGCACTACCAAGGTATGAAAATCTTTTGATGAGCATCTGCCAGAGCACTCCTATGTTAAATCAATGCCTTGATTCGAAACATTTCAAACGAATATAATCTTGGTTGGAAAGACATTCGCATTTTCGTTCATTGTTAGAGACTCCCCATTTGCAGAGATCCTAAGAGGATCAGCGGTCTGTCTCATTGTTTTTCACATCACTAACTTTTTCCGGTCCACCCAGTGCGGCCCACCGAATTTGAGGGAACATTGCAGTATACATTAAAATGCTTTGTTTCAGATTATTTTCTTTTAATACACATCTTTACTTATGAAGAACATGGTTGGTGTTACATAACCATCGTAAGATACATTCTTCGAAAGCCTACCTAATAATTACCAGTAATGGACACTACCATTTGTATGGGCAAAAGTTTGGTGAATGTAGTAAACTTGCATTTTAATGTAAATCAGTGTGAAAAAATCAACTAACAGAGTACACGTGATCCCAAGTTTGGAATTTTGCTGAATTTAGCAAAACAGGTTGAGTAATAGTTTTACTTAAACACAACAAAATGACAGCAGACTCACAGAATGCTCATAGAAGCATGTGAGATAATTTAATTTGAAAGCAGAATGGCATAACGCTGTTGTTTGTGGTGGTTGCCATCTTTGGGGCAGGTTAAAAATTGATACAATTAATACAACCCACCTCTGTCTCTCTTTGAGACCTTCGAAATCACCATAAGGCCACGGCGCGGTGATTAATAACTAAAGTAAACTACTACAAATCGATGAGGAAGAAATTTTTAAGGAAGTAACGTCTCGCTTTGATTTAAGGCGATCTATAACCCGCATGATAGAAATAAGATTAATTTTCAAAGTCACGTTTTAAGGTAGGATTATAAAAGATTTGTCATTTTCCTTTAAGTACCCTATGACTCATCTACTGATCAAAATCTTATTTAAAATAATTAAGTTTCAGCCTTAAATTTACATGAATCCCAAATCGAACATGACTAAATTCGACTTAAATAACAGGATGCGTTCCAATTGAATTTTCCGTCAGAAAATGTTTTTCAAAAATAAATCAAAGGGTGTAACTGAAATTTACAAATATAATTATGATCAGGTGGAAGAATTATTCTATTTTTCTGGAAATTGGAAACAGTATAAATGTCCTTCCTTAAAACGTAAGCCATGTTGATGTTTTTTTTTCCTATTCCTGGCATAGGGGTTCTCAATGTAGACCCTTTTAAAGCAAGTAAAACGATTCACACATTTTGCGCAATCACAAACGCAATGTACTAAACTGAAGAACATTGACAAAAGAGGCAAACACTACGAACATCATGCCTTTTTTTCGTAGTGCCGGGTTTCAACATGACAAATTAGAAATAAAAATTGAAGCAGTCAAATTTCCTTCTGTAAGTAAGCTGTTCCTACTGCTGTCTTAGTGTGCTTCAGGCAAAATTTATTTACAATTTTTGAACGAGAAAAATTGCCCCACCCATTTTGGGTGTTATAAATACATCAAGAAAATGTACTGACAGTATTCAGCTAATCGCAAATTTTCATGATGTTTCACAAAGGATATTACTTGGAAAATCCAGAGGTGAGCAGTCACGCCACAAATCGTTTTAAGCGCTATCGTTAATTCTGACAATTATTAGTAAGTTTTAAGTACATGCAGAATGAGGTCACATGATGTGATCACTGACCCTTTTGGAAAATTAAGTTTTGAATGATTACCTTCCCATTGGGTATCCATTTGATGACGATGAATTTGCATCTTCCCAACGTGGTCGTTTTGTTGGTGGTTGGCCAAGAGCAGGTCGTCCCATTCCTAAGACATAATATTTTCTTTGTTAAATTTGAAAATATCTTGCTGACAAAAGGTTCAGTTAAATAAGTCATTGACTTATCGGATATACATTCCCTCATTAGAGCTTGCATACATTGTTTACCAGCAAATTGTAATTAGTAATTGTTTACCTCTCGGTGCTCCTCCCATTCCCATTCCTCGCATTGGGGGTCCACCACGTCCTCTGCCACCATCCCAAGAGCCACCTCTATCAAGATTAGGTCCCCGGGGACCATCCATTGAATCGCCTCCCATGCCTGCAAATAAAAATAGTTAACAATTGGTTTGACTTGTAAGTTGAACATGTTGTTACATTATCAATGTAGAGATCATGGCTTTAACCCACTGAAAATGCAAAGAACTGCAAAAAAAACCATGAGATTTAATGTTTTTTATAATACGGTTTTCACCATAATACTGTCTGTGGTACACTGCTCAGATCAATTCACAAACTTAATAAAAAAATGAACATAACTTAACAAAATTGGTCGACCACAGGGCTTGCTCAAATCTGTTTAAACTATAGAAATGCATGCATACAACAAGGACCCTTCATTTCCAAAAATTCCATAAATAATCTGGAGTCTACTGTATATCATTGAGAAACCGTTTGTATGCATTTTGGAACATTATAAATGCAGGGGTTATCTTATAAGCAACTACGTAAAGTAATGGACTCTTAACATCACTACACATAAGATTACCTCTTGGTGGGCCTCCCATGCCACCACCGCCCATGCCGCCACCTCCCATTCCACCGCCTCCCATTCCTCGTCCTCCGCGGCCTGGAGGGAATCCACCTCGTCCTCCAGCTCTTCTCATTCCTCTGCCATCGCCTCTGCCACCCCTCCTGTCGCCACCTCCAATGGGGCCACCGCCTCCCCTCATTGGGCCACCACGGCCCCCTCTATCACCACCTCGTCCTCCAAACCTAAATTAAAAGTCTTTTACAATGTGTATAACATAAAATACGAAAGTCAAAAATTCCAACAACAGCAGTGCTTACCGCATCACTCCACCACCGCCCCTTGGGGGTCCATCGAGACCACCAGGGCCATAAGGTCCACCTCGGCCTCTGCCTCCGCCTCCGCCTCCTCGCCCACCAGCGCCACGCATTCGTGGCCCTCCACCACGGCCTCTGGGTGGTCCATCACCCATGCCCATGCCTCCTCCCATTCCCATGAGAGATTCCATGCCAAGATCCATTATAGATTGAGATTAAGTAAAGAGCCTATGGAAAACATACCGTACATTAGTACATGAAATATACGGACATGAGCCTTAAAAATGTGAAACAATATTTAAAGAATACTGCAACGTATAACGGGCTCACTTCATTTAAGGCTGTTAAAACTAAGCTACGAGGGCCACCGACTAACTTTTGAGCTTTCATTCAGCATTCATGAAGAATGTCTATACTTAGCATCAACACATGTAGGCCTACACGATTAATTTAAGTATGCATTGATTATTCACACATTGTATAACATGCTGGATCCATAATCAAGACTTGAAGAGTCATTGGACCTATCGGGTCTCTTCTTAATATCTCTCAGTCATTGTTAATGGAGGTATAAATAATCATAAACACTTTGGGATGATTTCCAAAAAGGCAAATCAATTTGCAAGGTTTAATGATGCAATAATGGAGCAATAACGACGCTTATAAATATTAATATTTTGTCACAATTTACATTAACAACTACATAATTTTAAGTAAAATCAAACAACAAAGGTAAAGTGACAGCCACAGTAGTTCTTGGGCGATTATCAAGGCATGCATTCGGCGTTTTCTTTGTTAGGCACATAAAGCTAGTTTTTCAAAAAACATGAAATTAGCCGCCTAGGTAAAGCAAATGATAGTCGCCACATATTCAGCTAAGTGCTGTTTATATTCACGTTATACGCAAATTAGATCTTGTAGATAAACCAATTTAAATATTCTTTGTTAGGCCTATCCGCTAAACGAAAGCGCGTGCCAGCCTATACGTCAATAAGCCTAATCCTATATTACAATTTAAATACATGCATCATGAACATTAGATTCATGACGAAATTCATACGGGCTTTCCACATTTACCTGATTCAAATAGTTTCTTCAAAGCTTCCTGATATATTCCTTATAAAATCTAAAGAATGCGGTAAATAAAAACACAAAGAAGATCTCGCTAATGGCGGCTAGCCGGCTGCAATATTCGATAGTGGATTTTCTTGGCGCATGTTGCATTATGGGAGAAAAAAAACCGAGCCGAAAATGACGTAGTAGAAACAACGTCACAGGCACTGTGCTGCCCTCTTTACACATAAATATGATTTAAATTTGTTTTCAATTTTAAAATTGAAAAATCATTTCACTGTGATCATTTGAAGCACTGCGACAGGATTCATAATTTGTGTTTGGACTTTGGAGGGTTCATTTTGAGGGGTTAACTACCCCTCCTTACATTATACAGCATTATTAAGAAAATAAATGGGAAGAATTGCTGATTTCTGCATTATTTGACTCGATTTAACGTATTATTTTTTAATTTTAAGGCCAATTTTTCAAAAATTAAAAAAAGATCAATTTCAATAAAAAAATTAATACATGTCTATAAATAGGCTACTCTCCCAGTTAATATTGCAATTGTCAATAATTAACATTATGGTTTTGGCTTACGAATGCGTTGAGAAATTACAGGATAAATTTTTGCTTACGTCATAATTACCCACGTAGCAAGATGACCAAAAAATGACGTCACTTTTGGACGTCATAAAGACGTCATTTATGACCAAAAAATGACGTCTTTTTCTGACGTGTTTTGGAGTGGTAATTTTTCCAAAAAAAAAAATGACCAAAAAATGACGTCATTTTCAAAAAATAACCAAATTTGGTCAGCTTGCTACGTGGGTACTGTATACTGGTTGAGCATCCCTATAATGGCGAATTCCACTTGTCCAAAAAGAGTACCCTCGGAGTACCCGTGTGTACACTTGGGTACTCCGAGTGTATTCTTTTTGGACAAGTTGAATTCGTCGTTATACTTCAAATGGCACTTTTGGCAGTCGCGTGCATTCATTTGTTGAAAAACAGCGATAATTATAATATAATATTGATAGGATTTTTTGCACAAACTTCACAACTACCAAAACGTACTGTTGTTTGTATGAATTTATATAGCTGCTTGAGTACTATAATTAGTATATTTTATTTTAAGCCGCTCTGTGGTTGTTTTGCGCATCACCATAATTCCTGAGTCTGGTTTTATACTGTATTTTCTGTACAATTTTCTGACACTTATTCACAAATAATTTCTTTAGCTAGATTGATCCATTCATCTACCTCATTATAACACATGCAGGTTTTTGTCTAAGCACTTTGAAATTATTCTGTTATGAATGGAAGCTGCTCTAGTCTGTCCATCACTCATTTTCGCCAAGTCGCCTAGCCATGCATGGGCACTTACTGATATGTAGCATCTACAAAGTCATCTTCATTATCACGTTTATACTAGATGTTTTCTCAATTTGATGTTTCCACTTGTAATTTGTAATGAAGTCCGAAGTGCCGGTACTATCTGGCCTAGGTAAAAACTTGGGCATAGTTCAAGCAATATACAGTAGTAATAGATTGCCAAAATAAACACAAGATTCGTTAAGTAGAAATCAGTTTTGTTTTCAAGGCTCTTTATATCACATGCACATACAAGTGTACTGACATGTCATTGTACATGTATGAAAAGTCACGAATGACGGAAAATCGTTTTGATTTCACTGCAATATACTGTACATGTAGCTGTGGACCAGCAGTGTACGCACAAGGCAATTGACCTTCGAACATTTCATTGAAGATAGCACAAGCGCATTAGTAGGCTAACCCACAAGTACAAACAGGAATGCAAGTGTTTTCAGTCGATAAACAATTAGCCTCGTGAGAGGAAGCAGATATTCGTCCAATATATTTTTAGGCCTGCGCAAACCATATTTATGATTTTGCAAAACAATGCTTCGCAATATTTTCATTCGCAGCATTAAACGAATATACGTAATTAAAACTACACAAAGTGGCAAACTGTGTAATCCATTGATATCATCAAAGTATTCAACTCGGGGTAAGTTTCTCAACTGCCTGTAATAACACTGTATATGAAACGATTTTAATGCAATCGCCAGACCCATATTGATCATCATATCCTAGCAAATTAAGTCACATGCTTGACATGCAGTTTATTGCAAAACACTCAAGATGGGTAGGCTACACTTCAGTAGAAATTAATACAACAAAATTAATGTTATACCAGATTCTGAGCAGAACATGGATTGCATTATTCTAACTTAGGCCTATTATATCAGATAGTTGTGGCATTTTATGATATTTTCCTTTTTTTCAGCAAAATTTGAAATTCAAGAGAACTCTGAAATCTGCTCAAAGGCCTTGGAAGTTCAATCCCCAAAATGGCCACATGCCCTGAAACTGCCTTTGCACTGGTTCAGGGATAACTGTCAATGCCCACTCTGCAAAGATCCAACAACTGGGCTGCGTTTTGTTGGACTCACTAGTCCTCTGGAGCAAACGTCACAACTGGTGGACACCGTTGTAGACGCAGAAAGCCTAAGTTTAAAGTGTACGTAACTTTAAAGTATCTAAAGACGAATCATAATAAAGTTTCATTTTCTTAGATATTTTTATTTTCAGTCTTTCATATGAATTTTTTTTTTAATCAACTTTCCTTAAGAGAAACAAAATTCTGAACGTCCACTATTGTTATCACAATTTGTCATTTTAAATTGCTACATATCTTTTCACCCTCGAATTAAGTCAGTGGCTCTAATCATATAGCCAATTGCACCAAAAAAAAAATTAACAAAATCACCTTGGTGGTAACATGGTTTTCTAAAGATGCTCCCAGGAAAATTCTAGATCCTTTCCTTCTCTAATTCACATTAATTTCCTGCTTCCTATTCTCCTCCATCCTTATTAAAATGTTACATAATTCTTACCAACCAAACTGTTTAGCAATCATTATTACAATGACATTACGCAGCATTTTATTTTGAGCTGACTGGCATTTTTTCCACGTATTAGGGTCTGATGGTCACACTTCACTTTTTGATTTAAACTGGTTGTGGAGGAACTGCTACGATGGTCAGTCTGATCAAAAAGTGGCGATGAAGAAGACTCTTTGGAACGCTGAAATAGCAAAGGGCATCCCCTTTGAGCAAGTGCAGTATGAAGATTTGCTTAGGAGCGAAGATGCTGTCAAGAAATTCTTGGCCTCCGTGTTAAACTACGGCATTTCCATCGTCGATAATGTATATACTAGTTGATTTTTTATCCTAAGTTACTAAATACGATTGAAAGTCAAGCATGATTTCAAACCAGTTTTTTCATATAAAAAGGTTCCTGTCACTAGTGAACACACGAGAACAGTGATGGAGAGATTTGGACCAATTTGGCGGACCTTTTGGGGTGAAATCTATCATGTCGTGGCCGATCTGACTCAACATAGTCATCCATCCTATACAGGAGTTGATCTGTCCTTTCACACAGATACCAATTACTATTTCGAAGGAGCAGGGTAGGACATTTGTTTAGATGATTTGTGGGTGTCACGCCGAATGGTGGAGGAGCATCATCAGTCGCTGTTCCACGCTACTATTCAGTAAACTTCATCTTTGGCTATCCCAACATTTAGTGGACGTACTGCAGCATCATTTATTTGCATACAGCATACGTCATATAGCGAGTGAAAACTTTTGAGAAGAAGTGAAAGTAATTATACAGCGTGTGTAAAAAGACTCTTCCCCCCAAAATCAACAGAATGGGTGCAGATATGAAAAATCGGATATGGGGTATTGGGGATCAAAACAAATGACTTCTGAACGTCTTGTATGTTTGCACCCATGCATAACACCGCTACATTACAGGAAAGCTCGATTCCTAAAACAAACCAGGTCCTTTGCTTTCCTGCAATCAAGCGGTGTTATGCATGGGTGCAAACATACAAGAAGCTCAGAAGTCATTTGTTTTGGATGATCGATAGTTAAGTGTTGCAAATGGAGTCATTAAACTAATTTTAAACGCCCTACAACTTTCTAATTGACTTTTTCACTATACCTTTCACCGTTTTAATGTTAGGACCTAAAGGCCCTTGAAATGGGCCATGGGGCCAAATGGTTTGGGCACCATTGCATTCCACACCCTCTGTTCCACATATCCGATTTTTCATATTTGCCCCCATTCTGTTGATTTTGGGGGGAAGAGACGTTTTACTCTTGAGGTATACAATTGACAAATATGAGTACACTGTAACTAGAGAATGAGTTTTTCTGATAGTTTCGAGCAGTCCAAATTTATAACATTATGTCAGTGTTCAACAATTGCTGTAGTACATTAATTGTGCACTGAATCGTTCCGAGCCATAACAAAATTCCCTAGAAGATTTATAGGGAACCATGGTGAAGTTTTAGCCTACTTAAGTTTTTAAATCAAATGAGCACTTAACATATTATTAATGCTGTATATTTTACTATTTAGTTTACAAGCATTTCACGTCCTTGAACACACAGGCACAGGTGGCAGGAACAGATTCGTTGATGGATTTAATGTTGCCAAGTTAATAAAAGAACAGAATCCTGAGGTATACAAATATCTTTCGACAAAACCAGTTTCGTTCAAATACATAGAATCGAAGCTCCACCTGGTCAACGAAGACGTTTTATTCAGACATCATCCCATCACCAAAGAGCTTGTTCAAATAAGGTAATCACACTGGAAAAGTAAAGTAGGCCTACTCGTAAAGTGTGTATTTTTCATGAGATATCTGACTGACCAAAGCAACATGCCACACTGCTATTTTAATTCAGAGTTCAAGAAAAATAAGTTTACTGATAACTTCTTTACTTGGGCAAACGATCTAGAGAAATATTTGATTGCTGTATCAATTGCCATATAATTATTAGTTGTTCAACTATTCTTTTACTTAGATACACGCCGTATGATTTTGACACTTTTCGGACAGTGGCCCAGGATGAAGCAGACATGTACTACAATTCATTAAATGTTCTGATCAAAGCAATTAAGGATTCGGCCAACGCCCACTACATCCAACTGAAACCTGGGTCGGTATTGGTCACTGACAACTGGAGGATTTTACATGGGAGAACTGAGTTCACCGGCAAGCGAGTGTTATGTGGGATGTACGTTAGCCGAAGTGATTTCCTAAGCAGAGCAAGAAAACTTTCTTTGCTATAATAATTATTTTGTGTCATTCCATGGGCAATGACCAGATGGCTCATTAGATTAGAGCATGCTATGCACAAAAATCAAATTTTTGCGAAACAAATTGTTGGTATCAGCTTAATTGGATCGGTCATCGATAAAACGAATTCAGACTTCAGAGGTTAATGCAACTACATGTATCAACACAAACGTGATGTTAGGCAGAGTCTAGTCAGATAATTCTCAGTGCTTGTTTATTCCAACATATAACCTTGACTGCTCCATATATGCAAAACAGACCCACTCACATTAAAAAAATCAATAAATAATAGGTAAATAACATTATCTCTGACACCAGATGGCGCTGATAAGCCTTTCCATGTTTACGATTGTTTTTGTCAAGAATAGTGGATATAGAATGTACATTCTGCTAGCACAGTATACTGTGGTGCTATTTTGGAAGAAACTACATCATATACATAAAAATGTATGGTCCTGTAACTCATGTCATTTTTGATTTGGATGGTCTAATATTAGGTAATGCTCAAATTATTTCAACAATTATGTCTTTTAGAAAGAACTGTGCTATGATAGAATTACATACTGTGTACAGCTGTATCACAGTATGTCTGTATGATCTTGTCACAAGATCAATGATACAGCGTCATTGGCTGGCACGTTGCTACAGTCCCCAGAGCCAGCCAATGACAGTAGAAACTTAATTTGCTGATTTTGGAGGTAACAATCTTAAATTTTTAATTTTACTAATTTTATACCACTGATTACATGCACATGTAAAGTACAACTTTAATAATAAGACAATACTACAACGGAATGTTGAAATTAACAATTGATATGTTGCATTAAAAAATGCAATTAAAAAAATCCAATGAAAAATGTAATAAGAATCAACACCCTTAATCATCAATCATAATGTATGTAACTCACTAGTGCATTGCATGGGTGCTTGTTTCCAAAACTAAAATTCATTAATCTTGCGTTGTATTTCTTACAATTTGAAAAAATAAATACTATACCAAGCTGATATTTTGTTGATGACGATTATTTCCATTGTCAGACACTGAAACCATTTTCGAACAATGCTATCAAATAGTCGCCAACGAATATGGGAAATGTTACACGTGGGAAGTTCAAGAAAAGATCATGGGCGAATCTGCCGTAATGGGTGCTAAGAAAATCATCAATGAACTGGAACTACCAATAACACTTGAAGTGTTCATGGACAAGATCAAGAACCTTTGCAACAGATTTCTTCCTGATGCCAAAACAAAGCCTGGTTAGAAATTGCTGGTACCATTTTGCTTATTTGATGATGGTCCATTTCTAATCATACAATTCAGGGCTGTCAATTACTATGACCTTGCTACCAAATATTTCTCCCTGAAATGTAAAAGGTTTCATAGCTAAACTGAGGCCCTGAAGTGGTCAGAGCTAGGGCAACACAATCAAGGAGCCCCAAGTTTCCTTAATAAAAAGCAGGGGCTAGCTATTAGCCAAAATAAACGTCAAAAAGACACTAGCCCAATGCAAAATTAACTCACTACATAAAGGCTCGCCCAAGTTAGGGACTTGATTCCAGATTTGCATGGAAGATGTACATGTACCTTTTCTTCGGGTACCAGGAGAACTTCTACCCCCAATAAGTCACAGTGACCACTTTTATAGCATGGTCAGCAATGCACCCAGCATGAACACTGCTTCCTGTGAATCCCTTTCTCCCAAGGGCATTAGGCAAAGTGAATCTTACATGACTATCTAGCAAATCGTAACCACTCAACAGTCCAAAAATCAGAATTTTTTTTGTCTACAACAAAAAAATAGATATGGTCTCTCAGAACCAGACATTTATAAAAGATTTTCCCAATGTAAAATTACTGATTTTGTCCTTTAGGTGCTGAGCGGCTGATACGTCACTTACACCATAATAACGTTCCCCTAGCAGTGGCTACCAGCTCTTCAGATCGCAGCTGCAAACTGAAAATACAGCACCACCTGGAGCTTTTTGGCCTATTTCATCACATAACTTCAGCAGTTGAAGATTCGTCAGTCAAACGAGCAAAGCCATTCCCTGACGTATTTTTGGCGTGTGCATCTTATTTTGATGAAAGACCATCATCAGAAAAGGTAAGCTTCATTGTAAAAATAAATTTATAAGGAAAGTTGGACGAATGGCATCAGAGTTTTTCAGTGCGAAAGAAAATGTCCTTGTTGATTAGCTTTTACAGGCCGTTTTAAAATTGGTATTTAGAGCAAAAGAAATAATGCAGATTTCGTCATTATAAAGGCCCAGCAAAACAATTTCCTGGCAGCATATTTGATGAAAAACTCACGTGATAACTGCTCTTACATAATTGCATAAGACCCATTGAATGTCTTAGCAAAATGAACAACTCATTTACCAATAATGATTTAGGTGCTGGTGATTGAAGACTCCCCAGCAGGAGTAGAAGCTGGACTCGCAGCAAATATGCCAGTTTTAATGGTCCCTGATAGCCGATTGGACCCATTGCTTACAACACGTGCAACGCTGGTCTTAAAAAGCTTGGAAGAATTCTTGCCAGAGACCTTTGGATTACCTTCTTACAATTAAAAAGACAGTCAAATTTCACAATAAAGCCTTTAACTTTAATAAATATTTGTAAACTCAAATGCAGTGAAGGAAGTCATACAAAAGAGTGGTATTTTATTTCATTAAAACAGCATGAAGACTATCATTCAACAAAATGCCAATAATTTTTTTTTTGATCCCTTTAGTAGCTTAATACTGCAGATCCACTAATATGAATGCACTGATTATTTGATGTTTCATTCAAAATTCTTGCTTAATAGCCAAGATTATTAAAACATGTGAACTATAGTAGCCTATAATTAAGTGCTATAGACAGGCCCTATTGCCAATAGATTGTTTAACCATAATTCAGTCACCTTATAAAATCAACTGCATGGCATAGAAACAATTCTTGCTATGGCACTTTACACAATCATATATATATATTTTTCACTAATGACAAGCGAGTTAACCTAGTAAATAAACCTGCTCGAGAACAAACACCCTACCTGTGGATAGATAATATCGCTAATCATAATCTGGCAATCCGAAGTCTTCTGGTTTAAAATGTTCCATGGAGGTAAGTACCTGAGTCGCTCTTGCACTGACTTCATTGGGAACACGCTGGTCAGGAACAAACACCACTTGCATACCAGCAGCAAGTCCAGCATCCAAGCCAAATACGGCATCTTCAAAAACGAGCACCTTGCTGCAGTCCGGTTTATCAAGGAACCGAGAGGCACAAACTAGGAAGATGTCCGGGGAAGGCTTTCCTCGCTTCACTTCAGGATCATCGCTTCCAAGCACAATATGATGAAACAGTTCAATGAAGTCCTTGTGATTCACTGTCTTCATATCGAAGGATGCTTTGCTCGAACTTGTCGCAATGGCAATCGGTATATGGTGCTTGTGCAAGTGCCTCACTAATTTATCAACGCCTAAATGAAACAAGTTGCTTTAGACACTTGAAGCTGGAGTAGGCCTACTATTTACGACTTGAAAAAGAGTTATTATAGAGAAGCATAATGCCAACATTCGTTTATGTCGGCTTATCTCCAATGGACTGCTTAGTTAATCAGATTTCTGTCATGTATGCAAAGGCAAACTAGTAGCCTATGTGGCACTTTACTTTTGTACTTAGACTAGCATGTGTGCAGTTGCCTGTCTACTGATCAGGGATATTCTGGTTTCACCCCTCTTTCGGTGGCCAACGTATTCATGGTATCTGCAACACGCTCGTCAAAATCCAAACGGTAAAGTGTTACGTCATGTCACCATGCCAGATCGTATTTGCATCCAAGATAAGGGCCCGATTTAAATTAATGGTCCAAATTTAATGGCCATCAACGCCTAGTCTGAAACGCTTGAGCCACTCTGAATATGATTCTGTTACAGTCATGAAACAATCACGTAGAAAAACATTAAAATGGACAAATCTGGCACTGCAAATTAAGCCAACCTGGCAATAGTTGTGCTTCTGGGAAGACTTCCGCATATACTGCTTTGGTCTGCTCAATGTACTCCTGGGGTGTTATGGGCAAATCCAACTCGCGAACTATTATTTCGGCTCCCTCTTGAGTTGTCACCCCCATCATTTTCATTTTGACATCCCAGGTGAACTGCTTATCGTAAGCGTCAACCACTTTCTGGATACTTTCAGTGTACAGCGTCTCTGTATCTGGAAATTTATGAGTAGGAACGACAATATTGTAGAGAATACAATTTTAACTTGGCAACATTCGCACAGGTTATATAGCATGATCATTGTCATTAATTAAGATGGTAAGCCTACCTAATAAAAGCCCATCCATGTCAAAAATGACATGCGTAACCGGCTCGTACATCGCTTTTCCATGGTCGGCCATTGTATCCCTATGTGATAGGGGAAAATGTCGTTGCCACACAAGAGAGTCTGGCAGCATTACTAGAAGACGAGCGAGGACAAGATGGCGGCTACCAAACTTGCAAAATTCGGACCCCATTTGAGAGAAATACGTATTCATTTATGCCAGAAATCTGATGCCAGTAAAGGTGTCAGGTAGGCGCCCAGCCACCGAATGCTTCCGTTGAAACTCATAGATGTATGAATTTGCTTATTGTTCTATTTTCTGCAGAGAATTCATCGAAAATCATTACGTCCCTCTGAAGAAGGCCAATCCTACGTTCCCCATACTCATACGCGAATGTAGCGGAATTTATCCCAAGATATTTGCGAGATACGGCAAGTAAAACTAACGATTTAATTTGAGAAACATCTATAAACAATTAATTTATTGAAATCGATTGCAGCTTTCGGCAAGGAAACGAGCGCCCCCTTGACTGGCCTGAGCAGTCAAGATGTATTAAAGACCCTGCAAACTATGGCAGACAAACAGTAGATTACATTGATTTGAATATTTAAACAATTGGTAAATTTAGTTTATAAGTAATGTAAAGTGTAAAATAAAGCATTTCATTTTTCAACGTGAGCCCATTTACTGTATAATGCTAACATGCCCAATGGTAAACTTGGTAACAGAAATGGATGACATACTTTAACAACACCATGTGAAATTCAGTACTGCATGCATGACCAACAGACCAAGTTGCTGACTCTAGCAACTAGGCCAAGCATGCTAGAGCATTACGAAATGTCTATATACTGTACATGTACCTGTTCTGTGGTTCAGCGAAGTTCAAGTATGCATTCACTCCCTTATGACCAGATAGTAATTATGCTGCTCTAAACATAGCAAAAATATTTATCTAAATTCCTTGTTTAATCGACTATTGAAAAGAATTACATTATATAGCTGTTATTAAAACATTGTACACAGGCGCTGGATTTTTAATTCCTTTGCGATTTCCTGACCTCCATGGATAATCGAGATCACAGTATTTTACTTTTGATAGGGACGTTCCCCATGCAAAAATACTAAATTAGAAAAATAGGCAACCCTCGCCAAATCGCAGGGTCACCTATGGTGCAAATGTTTGCATAGCCATAAAAGAATTCAAGTAGGTGGCGCATTTCAAAATCAAAACGTCATCTTCTCATCGGATTTTCATTCATTATTTATTTATTCATCTACTGTATTTATTCATTAGTCTGTTTGACCTTAACAATCGTTCTGAATACTATATAGTTACATTTTATTTTGTGAACTGTTCTAAATGATTTTTTCTTTAATTTCTATAATACTTTTTAAAATATTACAAATTGGAAAGTTTGTTTTTGTTATTGATGGTACATGTATATCAAAGCCCCAACTTCGTTTAATTCGCAGATGCTGAATGCATTTGGTTAATTGGGCATCAATGTGGCAATTATCTTTGGCAGCGAGCAAGTGTGGTACGTTGTAACTTGGTCGTGATAATCCCCACCATCCCTACACTATTGGGGACACTGTGATAATGGCAGTAAAAACTCAAAAGGACTTAGGCATCATATTTAATGAGAACCTTAAGTTCAGTGACCACTGCTGTCAAGCTGCTATAAAAGCCCACCGGCAGGCAAACCTTATCCTCAAATGTTTTCACAGTAGGGATCCAAATACCCTATGGAAGGGTTTTGCTGCATATATAAGACTCATCCTTGAATTCTCTAGTAAGGTATGGAGCCCCTACCTTAAGAAAGATATTACTAAGCTGGAATTTGCAGAAAAAGTTTACAAAAAGGCTACGGGAATGCGAGGCCTTACATACAAACAAAGAGTGGAAGAACTGGGGATTGAAACATTAGAAATCGAACGAATCAAATCAGACCTTCGCTACTGTTATAATATATTGAATGAATTTACATATGCTGGCCCCCCCCATTTGCTACAAATAAGCACTCATCTTGAGAAGCTGCGCTGCCACCCAAGGCAAACCATAGTACCTGGAGCCAAGCTAGATTATAAATATCACTTCTTCCTTGCCAGAGTAAGCCGTGTCTGGAATAAGCTACCTGCTAAACTAGTCATGGCCCCCTCCCTCGCTGCCTTTGATTTACGCCTGTCACAGCTTGCTCTGTCTAACTATGTACAGTCTGTATACTAACCCAGGTTGGGTATAACCGTTTATCTCTAAACCATCCCATGCCTTTTCATGTTAAATAAAATTTATTATTATTATTTCCATGACTACTTCTTTTCACCAGCTTTCCTGGCCTGTGGCCATCCTGACTGCAGCCCCAGATTGCATGCTGGCAGAAGAAGGCTACCATTTCAAATATTGCAGGGCAAATGTCATAAATGATGATGGGGTTGTCCTCTAAATTGTAGTTAATGACGTCAATAATTCAACATCATAATGACCGGGACTTTAACAGTATGTTTTATGTATACATGTATATTGTTTATTAAATTCAAATATTTATTAATTTAGAATTACGGCGGCCAGAAACTGACCTTTTGCCGACGTTTGCCAAACCAAAATCCGAAGGTCGACGGTGGACTTTTGACCAGCATTGTCTAACCATATCTTTTTAATATCGATTGAGGCTTAACTGACCATTCCAAGTGAAAATTTACGGTAGGTTATGTCAACATTATAGTTTTGCATGGATACGGCCTCTCAAATATATTTACCACCTCAGGCACTAGGTAAAATGTGCTTACATCAGTGATTAGGATGTGATGTGAGGCCTCCAGAAGCCATGTCAAACATTACAGTGCACGTCAATTTCATGGGGCATGCGATTTTAAATGGTAAACCGTAGGAGATCGAGCAAATCCTCAAATTAGAAAGTTGGTCAGCATTTCATAATTAGTGCATGTGCTTGTGGCATTTATTATTGCTCTCAAATCTGACAATGTACCTGGTTTTTGACTAATGTGTGCATCCTTGCATAGCATCTATGCAAGGCAGGAATGCTACCAGCAAGTCGTCAGGGGCTGGTCAACTGCCCAATTGAATGCATTCAAGTCATGTCCTGCAATAAAAGAATGTCAACAAGTTGGACGTCCAATGCAACCTTTGTAATCCAAAGTTCATTTAATTTATTTATTGGGGAATTATTACTAGTAAACATTAGATATCAATTGAGCTTTCCTGCCTTGCATAGATGCTATAAAAGGATGCACACATCAGCCACAAACCAGACTTTATAATAAAAGGATTTGTTCTATCTCCTACGGTTTGGCGTTTAAAATTGCAAGTGCCATGAAATTGACTTGCACTGAAATGTTTGACATGCTTTCTGGAGTCCTCACATCACATACTATTCACTGATGTAAGCACAGTTTACCTACCGCCTGAGGTGGTAAAGATATTTGAGAATCCCAGACACATGCCCTATCATGAATAGACAAGACAATTGATATCTCCTGCCGGAGTCAAATTCTCTCCGGTCTATGTCAACTATCGACACTGAACCCTTGGCTGATAATGAGTAATACCGTGTCCCCCAACATACATTTTAAAATTGCACTACCTTTAAATGAAGCTATAAACAAATATTAATATGATTTTTCAGCCAGGCTGACTGTGAATTAACCCCATAATTAAAGTTAGATTACATACCTTGATCACATATGTTTGGTTTGTCAATGAATCCAAAACTAACAAAACCTTGCTGAGCAATCCCAAGACTTTATATCTTCCTAAGCTGCTTTTTGGAGATGATAAATTCCATAGAAAATGCTTGGTCATCCCACCTTGCAAAACCTTGAATGCAAAGAAATCTCCATGGTTATTTATGATGAGGTCACTATGATGTGAAGCTTGCCAATGATTTTAAAGGCAAACAAAACAAAGCTGATTGTGGACTGGATCAGAAGAGACAAATAGATAATCTGTAGCAATTCAATGAACGAATACTATGTTTAGTAAAATAAAATGCAAGCTAAATATACGAATTAACCCTATTAATCAACAATAGTGATTAAAATAAAATGTTATGTTTAATCCCGAAATTATCTAAAATTAATAATTTTGGATTAATATAAAAGTGGAATAAGAAAGTTAATTAAGCAGTATTTGTTTTTAAGAAAGCTGTACAACAACCATGCAACATTGTCCATGCCTTCCCTTCATTAATATTATCATCATTTATTATTTTAAAATAGAAATGCCATAGATAAATTAGTAAATGGTTATACAAAAAAAGTCAGACTAAGCAGTCTGGTCATGATGGACCCCAACATCACAATTACGGCCATGGCGGAACTATCTCTAGCCTTTGCCTGGAGGAATTGTGGGAAACCATGAAAAACCACAATCAAGGATAGCCGACCCGGGAATTGACCGGTTTAAACGTGCAGTTAGGTAATTTTGAAACTAAATGTATAAGTGCTTCTGCATTCAATTTGACAATTATATAGCGTACGTGGCTAGTAATATATCACCCTTATACTACGAGTATTTGACCTACTTAGTGACGTCATAGGTGAGTGACCTAATTATTACTGCGAGATTTAGCCTTATTAATTCTTAGGATGTTTTTGGGTACCCTAACCTATACTACGATACGATACGATACGATACGATAGTTAACTCCTTTCAAACGGAGGACTCTACTAGGAGCCAATGAGGAGCAGGTTTCACCCTGCTCAGGGTTGGCAATTTGCCACTACTCTTGTGTTCCCCTGGTGTAGGCTGAACCATCGCTGCCGTCTCTGAAGGTTTCCGTTTTCTGCCACCAGTCGGGCGACACAACTGGAAAAAACATCATTGAAGCAACTTAACTGACTGTACCACATTGCAACTGGTTACCACTAAGTGGAAGCATCACAACTGATGAACTCACAACATAATGAATGATTGGCAATAAGTCAAAACATTACAACTGGTAGGCATTCATGGAGTTAAAACATTGCCACTCAGTTAGCAACCACCAACCAAGCATCAACGATTTATTTTCGAATTCATAACATAACAAATGATTGGCAATAAGTCAAAACATTGAAACTGGTTGCCACTCAGATGGACATGCAACTGTTTAAGACTCAGACCGCATTAAAACTACACGTATAGTTACCAGTCATTCAAAACAACCCCTGCAACTAGTTGCCATTCAGTCAAAGCTTTGCAGCTATAGTTGCCATTCATGGCAGTACAAAAAAGCCGTAAAATATCGCATCTCGATTGACATCCAATCGAAGCATTGCAAAAGGTTGTCACTCAGTCACATCACTTCTACTCATTATCACTGGCGGCATTTCAGTTGCCTGTCACTATTACGCAACTCATGGCTATGTCGTGCAAATGCAAATCGCCCACTATTTCGTTTTTCATTTTGCTTATGCATTCCGCATATGCGAGCTTGGCAACAAATATGGCGGCTGGGGTGAACGACCCAGAGCGGTGCGCGCTTGAC
Source organism: Megaphyllum sjaelandicum (assembly GCA_034698745.1). Lineage (NCBI taxonomy): Eukaryota > Metazoa > Arthropoda > Diplopoda > Julida > Julidae > Megaphyllum > Megaphyllum sjaelandicum. The sequence continues at coordinate 25,578 of JAQGBX010000863.1, forward strand.
TGCACAAAAAAGGGGCATGCGTCGACGCACGTGAGCCACCGCGCAACTTCCCCGTTAATTAGGCGATGGTGAATGTCCGAAAGCGAAGAAGGTGAGCCCCGAATTGGCAAGAGGCGGAGGAGGTGGGGGTAAATGCCCCCAGAATTTGGGTCAGCGTATCAGCAGTGTGTTAACCCTTCGTTGCTTTCAATCTCGCGAGCATACCTAACGAGAGTTGCGACGGTGAGTGCAATGACCGACGGTGGGGGTATATTGTCCAGCCGCATCCTCCCAGCCCACTGACCCACTGGGGGGGAACCTGTCTTATGGGTGACGCACGGGTGCGTTTACACGCTACAAGAGTTCACGGAATTCAAATCGTGAGAGCGCAAAAAAAAAGATAACGGTAATGAGTAATAACTGTTGGATGAGCGACGAACTTCCGTTCTTGAGCGCAGAAGCGACTAACCCTGGTCAAGAAAACGTGTATTTCTCGCCCAATTCTCGGTGTAGCCATACCGTCCAAGGTATCAAAGTGATGACAAAACACCCCAGATTCAGATAAAATCTGTCGCAGGGTGATATATCGACTCACGAGCCGAATTTTTTTTCGAAAATGGCATATGTTTCGCAAATTTCCTGGCACTCTTTATAGCGCACCCCCACCTAGCGGCTAGTTAAACGTGTAATTTTTTAAAAAGAGCTACTTAATATGTGATTCGCATTACTGCACGACACATAAAATTAGCATTGATTGCTGGATATTCGACGTGCATAAAAATACCATAAACTGTGTATCGTACAGGCATTCAGGGGGAAAAAACATTAAAATTTCCACACACAACATACTGTATATACATAACAGCTATATAACTGCTTTATGCATAACAGTCAACAACGTTATTAGATTTACGGCTACTAAAACGCTTAAGTTCCATGGAGCTGACTTAAAACGTTTTAATAGCATGTTATTCATTTAACAGGGGCGTTTTCGGAATTTTAACATTCCAAATTTAGGCTACAAGGAGTTAAATTTGCAGTATTTGCTCGATTTGATAAGGACATTTTTTGAAATTATTTTGGCACCCTGACGTATACCTAATGACAAGAGGTGGAAATTTCTTGCAAACACGACTTCCTGGCTGGAAAAATCGTCTCGATGTTGTTTGTGGAAACAGCAATCACAACAGATGAACAGGTTTCTACCAGGAAAGGATTTCATCCGTTTTTGGGGTCTCGGAGGCAGGGGTGCGTTTCCAAACCGGTAGCGCTAATTATTAGTCCGGAAATGCATATGAAAAGCGACTTTCCGCCTGACAGCCGCCGCATCGGAACCACGAGTGAAAATGTCAGTCACCCGCCTTTTTAGGTCAGTGTGTTTGTTGGCTTTTATGCAACGCCCTTAACACCTGAGCGAATTCAAGGCCCTTAAAGCATTGGCTGATGCTCTTTTTTTAACGGCGCTCTCTGGAAGGACGCCATGGCTACGATCGAACACGCCGTCAAAATAAACCCTGGCAAGGTCAAGATGACTCCGGGGTCAGTTTGCACCACGCCCAAGCCAAAACACTTCAACTTTTTCAAAAAAAATAGAAAATCATCCCCGTCTACAACCTCGAGATAAAAAGAGCTTCAAACCCCATATACCGCAATTTTGTGCCAAACATCGTCTATACCTAAAGCTAATCATTTTTTACGAAATTCTTGAATTATCCTGTTTCTAATTTTAAGAAATAAATAACTTTGGGAGGAATCCAAAATAACACGCGAACATTTTAACGAAGCCCGGTTTGACTCTTTGCCTTTGCAATGTTGGTGTTTTTTTTTTTGTTTTTTTATCTATTTTTAAAATTGACCTAAACATTTAATAAAAATGAACATGTACATGTAGCAAGAGGAATCATGCTGTACATGAGGAAAAGGTATCGGCAGATCGCCTTAACCCTTTCAACACTAACTATAATTTACGATTTGTTTCAAATGTTGTTTTTGTTCATTTAATATTTACCGTATTAATAGTTTAACAAAATTCAGGTATGAAGCTACGGTCGGTATAAAATTAAGGGACTTTGTGTCTTGCCGATGACGGAAAGCTACTTACATATCAAAGCTATATAATTTATATTGAACTTCTTTGTGGCTTTTTAATGCCAGTTTAGCCGTATACTTATTCAATACAAATTTACGGCATTTCAATGCAAATTGAAGATGTTGTTATGAAACCGTCCGTACCGTATCTTGTACATACTTTTCATTGGCAATCAGAATGTTTTCAGAAATCTTTTCTCTGCAATTGAAATAATTTGAGAGCAGAAACGTTTAGGTGCTTTCCGAAGGAAATTCAGACATAAAATTAGAAGGTTTTTTGGTGGGTTCTTTAAGTTCGTTGGCTTGCAGCAATGACAATTTCCAGAATAGCGCAATAACAAATTATAGACTTTGAAAAAGAAAATTTCTGAACGTTGCAAAAGTAAGTTCTGGAATGTGCAATAATAATATCTGAACTTTGTTAAGGCAATTTCGTTTGATTAACGCAAATTCATATTCCTTCTCATTACAAACTGGCAGAAATCTCCCTGTAAGTCATCGACTTGAGTGCAAGTTCAGATCAGACGATTTCGGAAGATTCTTTGGCAGTTGTTTGAAGTTTATAGAAATGACCCAATAGTTCGTACCTGTTCGACTTTTACTAAATTTGCACAAATATGTTCTCGGCGCGTATACGCTATCTGGAGCGGAAGTTGCCCATGCACTCGTAGCGCACATTTTCCCAAACCTGCCGGTTTTTTTCAAGCGCAACATTTCCTGGAGTTGTTGACCTAGCTACAATTAAGTTGTCCGCTAGAGTTAATTGGCACCTTGATCATGCCTGGACAGGCTAACTAGTTTTTTTTTTAAAGAAAATCGCAAATTTTCAAGCATCCATCTTGGCCGGATGAACAACCTGAAGAGGGAAGGCATAAATTACGGACCTAGTGTCCAGTCCTCCTCTATCACCTGTAGAATACGAAATAAAGGTCAATCGGAAACCACCTACGACTTCGCGATGCAGTCGACTGACCTCTCTTTTTTTTGCGAAATTGGTCAGTGGGGGAGAGGACACGCACCAGTTCTACAACCCCGCGTTCCCCCAGGGGGCGCATCCATAAATTACGCCGTGGCAGAAGATTGGGGGATAGCAGGTTTTTAAACCCACCATTATCAAATTCAAATCACAATGGCAAAAAAGGTGCAGAAAAAATGGTAACTTGTAAGGTTTTTTTTGATAACAAAAAATTGTCTACCGACGACCGATTTTTTTACGAATTTCTTGACTGGCCTTGGGTTAGGAAGATAGGTTGTCAATTCTGCAATTGTTTTTTTAGGGCGGAAAAAAAAATCAGAAAAAGCAAAAAAAACTGCTACCCAATTTTAGGGGGCAAGGCTCGGTTTGTGTTACCAAGGCTAGGTTTTATTTATTGTGTCGCGTTTTTTTGGAAATGACTAAGAGATTCTGTCGAATTTTGTAAATACTGTTTTTTTCTGTTGTGGGGGTATTAACGACCTGTTTTTTTTACGAATAATGATAAAACAGTTTATTTTGGAAAATATTTTGGGGAAACTAAGATTTCTTCGAGATACTGAAAACGTGAAAATCAGGCTTTATTTACCCGACACATATTTGGGGAAAACAATCATGGAAATTTCCAATATTATTATATACAGTGTATAAGTATATAGTTTCTGAAAATAAAAAGTATATAGTTTCTGAAAAGACCGAGAAATGAGCGTGAATTCTCGGCTTAAATAGTGCATAAAAGTAAACAAATCGACGAGCAAAGCTTTAGTCGATAAAAAGCATTTACTGTATTTCTGCACAAAAACCTGATTCGCCTACTTAAATTATTGAAAAATACACGCGTTATACAAATAAGCGTTCCGTAACTAATGGAAATTTGTTTTCGATTTGTCTTCGAAATTACGTGAAAACAAGGGTGCAACATTAATTCTACTATAAATTTCGCTGCATGAACAGAAAATGAACTACACAATTATTTGACATGAATTAATTTTTTATTCCTTTAACCCTTTCACTCTAGCATTATGATTCCCTTATCCAAACTTTTTGAAACTTTGGAAAATGTAACAATATATTAT
>JAQGBX010000864.1:0-29685 GCA_034698745.1 Megaphyllum sjaelandicum
ATTAATTAATATCCACTCATATTTTCACTTACAAATACAGGAGAGCAGACTGGTCTAAATGATTATGCATGATCTTTCAAGTTATACCAGTCTTGTATATACATGTACATGAAAGGCGCTATATAACATTGAAGTCCTGATATACTGCATTAAATTTAAAAAGCAGTCAGCTCTGTTGTATTTACAAGGGAAAACAAAAGCAGTTTGGAAGTTAATTATTGTTATAAAATGTCCAATATCTCGTTAGCTTAGTGCTAATGGCTAAAAACAATCTAGCAACTTTAATTGAATAATACGAGGGATAAATAGAATCTTTAATAGCATTTGCAAATTTAAGAGTTGTACTTACCGAAATCAGCATATAATTTATCCAATTTGTAGGTGTTGTTTTACGTACAGTACAGCATTTGCTTAGGAGACATTTTTTTTCTTGATCACGAAATTGTCCATGCTTAATTCTTTTATGTAATGTTGAATATTGTTGGCACAGTCCTGCAATTTTCTTTATATCTTCTTAAAGGCACACATATTCCATATTTTGCAGTATCCCAAACGAAATGTAATCATTATTCTCACTTATTTTATAGTCGTATATAATACAGAACCTCTGCTCCTAATTAACTAATGGTCACTTCAAGCTTAGAACTTGAATCAGGTTTTTCCCTGTTTGGAGGTTTTTCTCTTGTTTACTTTACAAACGGGTTTTTTCCCTGATTGATACGGAAGTCATCCCCCCCTCTCTAGCTGAAATGTATTCGCCCATTCATTACACAGAAACTTGGACTTTAAGCCTGATAAACAAAATACACGTAACTGAAAGTTTAGAAAAAAAGGCCTATCTGATACATGAAAAATTAGAATTTTACAGATACATCTAATGTAAAACGAGGTTAAATTGCTGGACTTGCATTATATAATTTTTTTAAAATTTTTTAACTTTTTAAACAGAATTATGCTAAGAATAAATGCCAATAGATTATTCTTTATGGCATTACCGCATATTTTTAATTTATTTGAGCATTAGAGGAGAAGGGCATTTACCGTGTTGTGGTTTAGAAACAACGTATTTCCTATCAAAAATGCATCATGCTTTATTTTTAAATCTTTTGGCGTGCAATTATCCATATCAAATGTTGAACAATGAAAGAAATTAAAAATAATATACAAAGCATATAGGGCAAGTATCTTGTGTTCATTTTACTAAAATTACATTTATAAGTAAAAAGCGGTGCAACATGTTAATTCTCAGCAGCAAGTTTATGAAGTGCAAAAAACTTTATTAGATGATTAAAATCTTACTGCAAATTTAGTGAAATATATCCATTAGATATTTTTATGGCATTGGCTAACAAATATTTGTCACTATATATTAGGGCATAAAATACATTATCATTTATACTTTAAAAATGTATTGTTTAATTCATTCACATAATGTGACTTAAATAATTATTAAGCTGGTTTTCATGACTGAAAAGTTATGTTAGAGAGCATTTAAACTCTTAAAGCATCTTATTTTGTCAAAATGTCCAAAATTAAAATATATCAGAAAACATACAGTATGCTTAAAAATACACTTAAAAATATTTTCTACCTGAGACATCTATATATAAAAATGTCTTTTTTTAACATGCAATTTACCTACCATCTTCTTTTAACACATCAAGGTCATACAAGCCATCATATTTGAATATGTGTGTTACTTTAAAATATGACTTCATAATTATGGCATCTTAAATTGATACATTAAATTAATAGTGCAACTTAAGATAAGATGACAAAAGGAAACAAGTTGCCCAATTTTACTCACTTGTGTTGATTTAAGATATTGTATTTCAATTTAAGATGCAATTTGATGTTTTAGGAATTAAGAGTGTAAGCAGTTCACAATATTTTTTTTTCATTTCTATGAAAGGACAGTTAGAGGCCATCGAGACTTCACTAAACATCCTTTGACCATTTTGTTGATGAGTTCAACCACCTTCAGTATATTAAAAGTCGAATGAAAGAGGTCCCAGTTGTGGGCTCGGGGTATAAAGAGACGTCCTCATTTTCCACTATTGATATATAGGACGTAAAACGGCCGAAGCGTGACCGTTCCAGAAGACGACTCGTCCAGGCACAATAATTGTCTTTGGTCAAACGGCTTTAAGGTGAATAAGCACAAGTGGGAAGCGCATTTTATAACGAAGACGAATGCAGAAATCGATTTGGAAATTCCATCGGAAATTTATGTTGCTTAACAAAATCCAATTACGAAGGAACAATCGCTATTTGTTACCGAACCTAAAAATGCATCAGCTTCATCTGAGAACGTTGCCAATTTAAATACAACTCACTCGTGTAAAAAAAAGCAGGATTCGAGCTTCACGCTCTTGAATACAGGGTGAGTGCTGGAAATACAGCATTATGGTAAAGTGCATAACACACCACAATCGAACCTAAACATACCGGTAAGTTATAAATTGTGAGATTTTGATAAGAAAATGATCATGTGTTGCATTATGCTATCAATAATTTGAAGCAAGCGTGCAATTCTGTAATATTTCACACACATGCGTAATATTACATGGGTTACAAAGAATAAATACATGAAATCCAAAGCATAATGTCAGATATTTATATGAAAATGGTACGTTACCAAAATACACATTACAATTTGCACACATTTTTTTTTTAAATAAGTAGCAAACGCAGAGAAGTAATGTACTTTAAAGTTTCATATTTCGCATCGAATCTATAAGGTTTTTATATAAAAATAGAAAAGTATAATGGAATTTTGATCAGAATAGTTTAATATTCGATTATTTTACGAAGAACTTGAAGTTTGCTTGACATTTTAAAAAAATAGTGTATGGATATTTTTACTACTGCAAGCTATACTAAAATATTCCTGCATTATGAAATGCACTGCAAGATGTTGTGTAGGCCTATTTATATTAAAACAAAAAAATTTAATTTCCATATACATATATTGTTAAATAAGTAGGAAACACATTGAATTAATACCCTTCAATTTCATATGAATTTCATATCGAACTTAAACGTTTTCTACAAACACTGAACTGCACATATTAATTCAGTGTATATACTGAAATTTTTATCAGAATACTTTTATGTTATATTATGTTGCAAAGATTTTGAAATTTGCACGTAAACTCGTAATATTACATGTATTGAAAATGCCAGTCTAAGTAAATTTCATATCAAATGTTTCCACAAAAATGCATTTCAAACAATATTACGACGTTGATCGCAATGCCATTTTATCATATAGTTTTATGAGTTGTTTTTCTTCAAATAATTTCTTTAAGGTTAAATGAATCAAAATGTGTACTTAGTGCATGACCAGGGCAGTGACATCTAAGCTTCTTAAAACCATCAAACGAAATTGAAAGGTTTCAATACAGAACTCGATGGAAGATGTCAAATAAGCTTAGAAAGACGATGATTTAAGATAGACCTTTAGTTGATACAGAACAACCATTTCTACTTTCATCTGAGCAGTTTAAGTACAAAATGTGACCAATTCCTTTTAATGGAGGAGGCTGGAATCCATAGGCACGTATTATCTTAATTTAATTTTTATGTATTATCAAATGATACAAAACATCTTGATCTAAGTCTAAAACCCATTTTTTTTCAAATCTGTAATCTAATCCGTAAAACGTGGAGTGTTAAATTAAAACAAATAAAGGTGGCAGCCATCTTGGTTCGATGTTGAATCAAATTGCTAGCAACAATCGTCAATGACTACAAATTTAAATATAAACCGAATGGCTGAGGCTACTTTTTAGCAGATGTTTGCAAAATAAAGTATTCCAGCATTATAATAATGGTGTGCGTTATTAATCCTTTTTCATCTCATTTCATGCATTCTCTTAAACACAGCAAACTAAAATGCATTAAAAGAAGTTGTTTAGTATGCCGTTTGGATTCATTTCACATATAGTTTTAAACTAAAAACTACCTAATTTTCGATTTAGAATGAATCTCCAAACATTTCCATCTTATCTATCTTTCAGTTCACTTTAGAGCTACAATTTAAAATTACAGCGCACATCCAATTGACACATCATATTGTTGCTACGGTTTTTTCCAATAATGCAACTACACTAATCGTTAGGGCAACAATTAAAGAGAAAAACTAGATAAAACCAAAGTCATGTTGGCCATCACAGCTGAAGAATATCAATGCCGGACTTATCTACGATGTCATACTAAGTATCCTTAACATTTATGGAGACATATTAAGCGTGTTAGTTTACATTTATAAACTTTTTTTTTTATTCTGCAAGATTCGGTCGATAAAATCTGCGCATTTCAACGCGAGCTAAACTAAGATCAATTCAAACTATGCTTTTTCAAACACGTAAAAATTCAGATAAAATTGCATGCAGAGACGCATGAAAAAAAAATCAAGTTGAGAAAGATATGCGATGCCCTCAGATTTCAATGGAGGTTGCAGGAGGAGTAAGGATAGAGTTTCAACCATCGATTACCAATGATTTTGGGTCGATTTTTGGGTCCGTTTGTCTCCGCGACAATAGACAATGGCGACCAAAGCGTTGGAATTGTTTCAAAATGGGCGGGCAGTTAATAAGTGAAAAAGGGAGAAAAAAAGATTGGAAAATGCCTTTTCTGGAAGATAGCGAAAGAGCTATTGTTTCAGAAATGCTAACCAACGCTAAAGGGAGAAAAAAAAATGCCAAAGTTGAAAAACGAGACAATTTCGAAAAAAATAAACTTGCAAAAAAAAAAAAAAAAAAAAAAAAAGGTGGACTTATCTTAAAATAAGAAAAAAATGAGCTGCGGTCTATTTCGATATACAGCCTTTAAATTTCGATCCATATATATTTTATTCCGAGTGCCGATGATAAAGTGTGTGTTTACGGACGGCCATTGAAACAATGAAATGCAATAACTCAATTGATTGCCTTCTATGATACAAAGTCGATAGGGAAAATGTAGAAGAAAGAGAAAAAAACAATCTAAAATCACATAAGAAAGTGACAGAAGTGTTTCAAAATGGAGGGAAAAAAAACAAGTTTCACAATTGGAATAATTCACGTTTATTGATTTCGAAGCGGTATACGAAAGTCGTGAGAAATATGAAGACACCGGCCACTTTATAAATGATTTAATAACGAAAAAAAAGGATTTTCAAAAGCAGTCAAGAAAGTGCAGAAAGTCGATATATTGCATGGAAATGCACTTACCAAGCAAACCAACATTCCCTTAAACAAGTTGTTCTATATAAGCTGCATACAATATACATTCATTTCACAACATTTTTAACTTAAAACTATACCGATATCGTTCGATTCTAGATAAATATGAAATTTGGTAAGTGATAATTGAGCATGAAAATTTCAAGTAAAATTTATGTAAAAATAGCTTCTTTACAGAACACCGCTGAAAACTTTGCAGTGGAAATGTGCTCTTAAATGCAGTACTTAACTTAATACCTGTGATGTAATGTAGGCTACATGTATAGTAAACAATCAATTTTCAATTGATTTTGAACAAATAATTTTACAATTAAATTTCAATAGAATTTAAACAATCATTTTACAGTCAATTTTCAATCGATTTTCAACAATCATTTTACAATAACTTCTTTTTAATTAAAAGAAAAACAGAAATAAATAAGACTTAAAATGAATTTGCAATTTTAAATGTTTTTGTCGAAGTAATATACAGGGATTATTAAAGTCTTTGTCCAGAGAAAAGAAATTTTATCTTTAAAATGGTAACAGCTACGAAGATAACCTATTACTGCGACCTCGAATGTCATGTTCCAGGTCATCCATGTGCTAGGTTTGTGGATTTTTCAGATATGCCAGAAACCGCTACAGATACGTTAAAAGTGTAAATTAGAACGTTGTAGGGCGATGCCTAATTAGTATAATTGAGTTGGTTTTAAATTGTTTTGAACATCTAAAGCACAGCGAGCCAGAATTTTTCTTCTCCACGAGTTACTCCATGCACACTTAGGGTGGGAATTCGTTGGCACTTTTTTCAGTAAGAAATTTACTTCCGACCACTAGCGCCACCCAGCGGGTAAACCATTGGTATTGGCCTAGCATTACCAATTTTTTTCCCGCTGGGTGGCGCTAGTGGTCGGAAGTAAATTCCTTACTGAAAAAGTGCCAATGAATTCAAACCCTTAGGCTGCACTGTATGACACCAAAGCTTTGTGGGCTGCAAAAAAAAAACTACCTCAAACTTGCTAAATTGTTGATCATAACTGTGTGTTAAGGCAATTTTATTTCATTTGAGAATGTCAAAATTAAATAATGTGTTAAGGTGTGAGAATAACGTAATTTATTAATTGCTTATAAACAATGCATAGTCTAAAAAAGCAACATTTTATAAAACGAAGCATAAAAATGAATTAAGCTTACTTGCGCACATACTCAAAATGATTAAAACAAATAGCGAAATCAAATTAAAAAATTGTAAACAGTTGGCAGATCACACATACTACGAGTAGAATCATCCACCATGGTATTGTGTTAACAAAAACACAGTTATAATCAACAATTTAGCAGGTTAAATTGAGGTCGCTTTTTTTGCAGCCCACAAAGCTTTGGCGTCATGCAGTGCAGCCTAAGTGTGAATGGAGTAACTCGTGGCGAAGAAAAATTGTGGCTCGCTGTGATATGTTAAAAAAATGGGATTATACTAATTAGGCAATTCCCTACAACGTTCTAATTTGCAGTACACTTTTAACGTATTTGCAGCGGTTTCTGACATATCAGCAAAATCCTCAGACCTAGAACATGGATGACCTGGAACGTGACATTCAAGGTCACAGAGAATATGGTTTCCAGATAGCTCATGTTCGACTCTAAAAGTTACTGGAAAGAATTATCTTCGTAGGTGTTACCATTTTAAAGATACATGCATACTTATTTTTCTCTGGGCAAAGACTTTACTAATCACCCTGTATACGATTTTTAAATTGTAGTTGTTACTTTCGGGTTCAAGATAGTAAGTAATTCAAAAGGTTCTACACATTCAGTAGAATATCCTACTGTATACATTATCTTGACTTACCAAAGTTTTGGCTAAACCGCCTAAACGACAGGTTGATTATTTTTAATAAAATCGCATTTAGGACATTTGATAAATAGTTCTAATTGGACATGAAATATTCCTATCCATGTACTATTTTCATGTAGCATTTCACTGGAAAAAAATTCCCGATTTATTACACGCATATAGAGTTTACCCACCTTCACACAAGTTGATGCTTCAAGTTTCAGCTTCATGCTTTTAGAGTTAACCCGAAAATCAGCCGTGATTTCCAAAATAAACTGGTCATAGTACATTGTACAATAACCAGCAGTGGTTGATGGCTGAGGTTGAGGCAATGTCTCGAAACCAAATTATTAACGAAAAACAACACGCAGTTATCGCTGCTTGACCGAAGGGCAATTTAGATTCTTAAAATTTGATGTTGATTTTTGCAGCAGTCAAAACCACATGTCCATAATCTTCCATGCATGCATGTCCGCCACCTGACGGTTTGACCACCAAACTCGTGCCATTCTCGCGGTTTCAATTAGCACCACCATCTGCTTAGAAGCAGGTTGAGAGGACATCGTGACAATGATGGCCTCGTTCCTCCGACAATTCCTCTTAACGCCGATGATAAAAAGAGTGTCGCCGTGTTTAAATATACATTAGGCCGTCAGTTAATTATTATGAAGTGAGTGTTTGTCATTAGCGTGAAAATATCAGTCCATGTTTTTACGCCTGACTTGAAAATTAATCGTTGATTAATGAGTCCGACATCAACCCCCAGTCCCGCGCACGTCGACGCATCTTCAATCAAATAGAAATCATGGCAACCAACAACGATATGCACACGCTGCAAATGTAAACAGAAAACAGGCTGGCATGAAAGATAATGGAATCTTTCATCATATTCACTATAGGGGATACTTTAAACAAGTTTGCAACAATAACAAAAATGCATTGTGCATTTCAACATGGTCAGTGTCTACGATTTCAACATACATGTATGACTTTTGTAACATACAACGTACAATCAGGGTACTCTAAATTTGGCCTGCGAGGTTGCAAATTGTAGCAATTTCTCGCAAAATAAGTGGTATATGCGTGGAATTGCAAAAATTCTTAAGACATTCTGGCATTGTGATTGGCTCATGAATATGTCGCGTGAAAATGTTCCCAAAATTCACATCCGGATGACGAATTGACCGTCATCCGGATGAACATCATTTCAAGATGTGGCATTCGTCCGCCAAAAACTTCACCCAAACGAAAGATTTCTCCGAGTGTAGAAATTCTACATGTGATCTGCATGTATTTGACATGAATTAAACATGTTTTTACATGCAGCGTTCATGTGTTAAAAACACATACGAATAATTTTACATGCAAAACATGTTAATACGTGGTTTTACATGTAAACGTGCATGGTACATGTAAAACTAATTACTTGTAACAAAATGGCTGTAATGGGTCTCATAATTGTCTTTTAAGTCTCATTTGTTTTTCACAGAGAATTTCATTTATTAATGGGTCTCATAAGTGTCTCATAGGTCTTATCTGTGTCTCATACAGAAAAAGTCCCATAATGATGGGTCATATAAATGTCTCACAGTCTATAAGACTTTTGTAATGGAACCCTATGACACATGATACACATGATTACCCTATTTTCGCATGAGACCATATGGGAATTTTCACTAGGTTAGGCGGCATTCAATCGATGGCTCCACTTTTGCCCAATAGCGCTCCATGTGCCACTCTGTGTCTTACCAGACTGCTTCCCGCTTTTCGAAGAAGAATATTCCAAACATATTCTTGTAAATTTATGAGCGTTTAGCCTGGCTGAGCTAATGTGTCAGCAAGTTGTTTTAACACATTTCAGGAATTTTTAATTCACGTGGCTGTATTTTTAGTCAGCTACTGGCATCAAAATGAAATTCTCAGACAACACTCATGTTTAATCAAAAGTACAAGTCGCATGAGTGTTTGTGGAATTTCTAATCTGTCTAAATTCTCATCTTCTTATTCACATTATCCTCCTGTTCTTTATCATGACCGCAGGTCATGGATTACCTTGGCAACTTGCTAAATACCTTGATGTTAGGATTATCCTTTAATAGGATAAAAGGCCAAGCATTTCATAATGGCAGTTGGTGCCCTTTTTCGCTAGGCCAAGTAGCAATCCGAGTGACTCTCCAAAAGACTTGTCTGGTGTAAATTAGCCACAAGGTTTGAGGTTTAACCCCAGTCGAGCGACTTGCAGAAAATCTGCGTGAAGAAGGTGAAGTTCTTTTTTTTGATGATCTGTCGAGCTTCACAGATCTGCAGCTCGAGGCTTTGATGATGCATAAAATTTTGATCTTGTTTAAAACGTGTCAAGAATTTTGCAAAGTTTCACAAACTGTCGCACAGTACCAAAAGTGTGGCCATTGCGGGGGCTGATTTGAGTCGTCGTAAAAATAGCGGAAGTATTGCTATCGAATCGACCATCTTTGGAGTCAACAGGCTTCACATTTGCGAGCATTGATTAATGTGGGTCAATGCAAAAAACGACAGAAAATTAATCAAGAAAGAGAAGCCATCTCTCAAAAAATTTGCGGACCTGTTAAGGATTCTAATTTTAGGCGAATATGCAATTTGCAAAAAAACCGGTGCACATACACTGTTAAGTACCCTGATAATGGCAACGGACATTGCGGAGACCTGCTCAGACTACGCAATGAACCACAAATATATCACACACACTGCAGATAAAAATAGCTTAAAAATCATGCATCTCCTTTAAATTATGTAATCGAGACGCCGCATCCCCTTTTGGGTGATCGAGACGCCGCATTCCCGTTTGGGTGATCGAGACGCCGCATCCCCGTTTGGGTGATCGAGACGCCGCATCCCCGTTTGGGTGATCGAGATGACGCATCCCCGTTTGGGTGATCGAGACGCCGCATCCCCGTTTGGGTGATCGAAACGCCGCATCCCCGTTTGGGTGATCGAGACGCCGCATCCCCGTTTGGGTGATCGAGACGCCGCATCCCCTTTTGGGTGATCGAGACGCCGCATCCCCTTTTGGGTGATCGAGACGCCGCATCTCCGTTTGGGTGATCGAGACGCCGCATCCCCGTTTGGGTGATCGAGACGCCGCATCCCCGTTTGGGTGATCGAGATGCCGCATCCCCGTTTGGGTGATCGAGACGCCGCATCCCCGTTTGGGTGATCGATACGCCGCATCCCCTTTTGGGTGATCGAGACGCCGCATCCCCTTTTGGGTGATCGAGACGCCGCATCCCCATTTGGGTGATCGAGACGCCGCATCCCCGTTTGGGTGATCAAGACGCCGCATCCCCTTTTGGGTGATCGAGACGCCGCATTTCCTTTTGGTTGATCGAGGCGACGCAGTCCCTTATGGTTGATTGAGGCGACTCATCCGTTCCTAGTTGATCAAGACGATCGACGGATCCCCTCTTAGTTGATCAAAACGATCGACACATCCCCTTTAGTTGATCAATACAACACTTCCCCGTTGAGCTGGTCAATAAAACGCATCCCCCATTTGATTGATCACTACGACGCGACGTTTCCCCCATTTAATTGACCAATACGATGCTTTTCCCGTTTGATTGATCAATACAAAGTTTTTTCTCATTTGGTTGATCATACGACCCTTTTTCTTTTGGTTGATCATACGACATTACACAGATCGTCTGATCATTAGCCTAAGGACGACGCAACGCAACTTTAAGATGATCCATGATACACCTTAAGATGATGAAAATTTGAAACAAAGTATTAATATGATTCCTTTTTGCTTGTTTACAAGATGATTTCAATTGTCCGAGACAATGTTCTTTCTTAATATTAAGATAATAGTATACTCATCAATATTAGGAATATTAAAGTTTAACAAGTCGATGCAATTTTTTTAGATAAAATACTAAATAAGTTTTTCTTAAACATTTCAAGTTGTTTCATTTGCCATTTGAAGATGAATAACACTTTGTCTGCAATGATTGCAATTTCTTGGGGAATTTGGTAATTTTTTGTCAATGACAAAGGTTTGGCTGCAATTTTGGTATTTAACTTGAACTTCTAATGAAATCAGAAGATGTTCAATTTTGTTTTATATATGTTTGATTTTTTACCCTTATAAAAAGCTGTTGTAAACTCATGTGAACAAATCTGTTAAATGGGGGCAATATTTTTACAGTGACAAATCGTGACATTTCCACAATGTTAAAATATTGGAAGCAGTAGAAAAAGAAAATCACCTTTTAACTGTTTTTTTGCGGAAAATAATTCGATTTACAAATAAAAGTGAGTGTCAACAGGTATAGTTTAACTCAAATTTAACCAGAAGGGCAAGTAATCCTATTATATTTGTTGATGAATTTAACATTGCCAAACAGTTTTAAGAGAAATTCATCATCAGTCGAATAGTTTTTTTCCATGCACTAAATAAATATCATTTTGCTGCCAGTTTACAACCATTTTTTTAATACAGAGCTTTAGAAAAAAATCACAAAGATATACAAAAAAATAATTAACTTAGATGCAATACATAAACCTGTATTTATAAACTGAAATTTGTTCAGCATATTGATAATTCCAAAAGCTCCCAGAAAACAAAAACAAGAAAAAAAAGACTTGTCTCCATTTTTCGTCTATCGTAATTATTCATTACGACGACTAGCACAGTCGGTCGTAAATCCCCTTAAGTCCTAACAAGCAGTAATGCAAATCCTTCGAAACCTGATAAATTATAATCAAATTCAAATCGGCTTATTTGAACTCCAACTTGATGCATGCGGAAAACAAAACGGAAGCTCGCAAAATCCACCAAAGTCGCAGTGCAGCAAACATAGCGAATAGAAATAAACCTGAACGAATTTAATCTTTAATTCAATTTCCTAAGTCTGCGTGCCTACGGGTGTCGACTTGATCAAACCATGTTAACAGAAATTGCACAACGCACTTTGGTACCGGGTACTGTATGATTACCAAAAAAGTACAGTGCATACAGTAGGCTATGTAAATGTATCAAATACAAAAAAATACTGTACAAGGGAAGAACAGACTTATGATTTAATATTAATTAAATCATAATTGTGTGAATAATTCGATCAATAAAATGTAAGTAGAATATGTTCTACATTGTATTTAATATAACTTTATAATTAAGTATCCTATTTTAGAATATAGTTAAAATCAAATGTGCGGTATAATTACTGTATGGACATTTCATAATTTTAAAACCATGTTTGTAAAAGTACAAGGCGTGCTATATTGATAAGAAAATTACGCTTTTGTCAAGAACTTGAAAAAAATTTTTGTCAAATTACTAAAAAAAAGTTAAATTAATGAATCATAATGAAACAAAACTGTAGAAAAATATTTACAATATTTGGTAAATTAATAAATTTTAGTTGTCATTCTGGTCATTTTTCACGTGTAGTGTGGTGAAATTTTTTCTTAAGATAATGTACGATCTTAATGAAGATATGGAAAGGAAATAGAACTCATTTAAATGTCTGTCCAATGGCGTGTTCATGATGAAGACGCCATTGCCGTTGAAACTTTAAGTAAGGATTAAATGAAATATACCTGGTCGTGCATATTTTTTTTGCAACATTTTTTTCAAAATTTGAAACAAACAAGATGAGTTTATTTGGGTTAAATAAAGGGTGCATATAAAATATTATCCATATTAAGAAAATGTATGTAATTAGCACTACGTGAATTAGAAGTATATAACTTGCAGCTATGTTCAGGTAAACAGATCAAGCTCTGATTATAATAATTGCACTCAGACAAAAGCTTAACGAATGACACTTTTGACAGTTGTGAATTCACATGTGAACTCGTTAAAAAGGTAATCGAGACATTTAAAAATCCGTTAATGTATTCCTTTTCCATACTAATTCATTTAATGCGATTTCCCAGACAGATTTTTACGAATCGTAGTGTGGTAAATCGGCATGCCTATTGGTATAAAAAGAACTCACTCAAAGTTATCGCAGTTATTAAACCAATACACGCATTCTTTTGGCATGCGTTTCGTAAAGCTTCTGTTTGAGTTCAGTTAATGCAATTTCGTGACAATGTTTAACTTTCCTTGCACAAGAATGGTTGGGATTGTCGATGAACATCCGCTTATTCTTCTTGGATGGTTACAAATAAGTGACAAAACCGGTTTCAAGATAAGCTACCAGTCAGTATTCTTCCCACCAACTTGCACTCGCTTTTAGACAAGGATTAACAAAGAAGAGAACTTATTTTCGTTTATCTCCAGGAAAGATTCCAACTCTGAAGTGGTGAAAGTGGCAGCCTCAGATTTCTCGACAATTTTTGTCTGTTAAAATTCAAAAAGTTGGGTTTTTGGACTGTTGTCAGTGGTCATCATAGTTATCGTTCCATCCAGTTCTGTGAACAACATCCAACAAGAAAAGTCAACTACAACAGACGGAATGTACCTCGAAAAAGTATATAAGAGCAATACTACAGCAAAGATCCACTTTGGCACCATCTCCCAGGCAAGTTCTGGAATTCTCAAAAACGGATGATCTTTACCACTAACCAACGAATAAATCTGGTCTGTTGGAATGTTTATCTATGATGGTTGACAAGTCAAACTGCCTGATTATGTCACCGCTAGGATATCATTGAAATGTTCTTGATCGCAGTCCAAAAATGCCCAACAAATCATCCTATAACGTTGCAGATGGTTTCGATGCCATGGCATTCTCTAAAAAAAGTTACATCGCATTTCATCAACTTCATAAAATTACTTCCCCATGGGCAATGCACTGACAGACAAAATGTCGGCTTCTGCATTTGCATCATCTCCGAAATCCACCTCGCCGTTGCATTTGTAAGCAAATGTCTAAACATTGGTACAAATTCTTATCGTTTAATCCAATTCTGTGAAATGCAACCTCCAACAAGAAAAGTCAACAACAACCGAAATAATGTCACTCGACAAAAAAACTATAGCCATAATCCACTCAGGTAGCATCTTCCAGTCAAGTTCTGGAATTCTCAAAATCGGATGATTTCTACCACTAACGAACAGATCTGATCTAGCTGTTGCCATGTTTGTCTATGATGCTCTATGAGTAAAACTTGTGATGTCAATCGAATGTTCTTGGTCGCCGTCCAAGTATGTCCAAGAAATTTACCCAACGTTGCAGATAGTTAAGGTTCTTTGGCATTCTGACTAGGGAGGTATATCGCATTTCATCATCTTCTGAAAATTATACTTCGCTATAGGCAATGCACTGTTAGACAACATTTCTGTTATTACATTTGCATCAGTTCCAAAATCGACCTCACCATTGCATATGCATGGTACATCGCTCCATTGTCGATGACAATGACAACTCGCCATTTTGCGCAACTGTTTTTCCGTTTAAAAATATTACTGTCGTCTCTTTACTTAGCACAATGGACAGGAAGGCTTTCCATTTCGAGCATTATGTCAACATTAATGCGATAATCCCGTCGTTCCGAGGTCAGTCCCATGCAGAGAGCGACTCTTAAAGGGGGATTTTGTTGGAAGTTCAGCCAACAAACCACACTGGTTTCTGGGAGCGCAAAGGTATGGCGTATAAGTGGACGCAAGAATGTCACTCGGCAAAGCTTCCACAAGAGCCATAGTGGACGAGTAGCCAGAACCCACTCTGGAAGCATCTCTTAAAGGATCTCTTACGAGAAGTTCGGAATTAAGAAGAGCGTTGCTCGCAGCCATGGCTGGCAAACAAAAATGGCAGACATGGCGTACAAGAACAAGCGTTGTGTGCGGAGTAACGGGAGTAATTCATTGGAAAGGAAAACAAACGGAGAGCTGCAGTCATTAATCAAGGGTGGAGCTGAGAAGCAAACGAAACAACGAGAGAGAAAAAAAACCGTTTTAACTGAGCAGCCAATGAGAAAAGTCAACAACAACAACAATAACAAAAGGGCCACGGAGCCTGGAATCGAGTCTGGACAGACCTTCGTAGGAAGATGACATGGAAGGGAAAGCAAGAATTAATCTGTATATATGCCAACAAAATATGGATCCCATCCCCATAATACAACTGGCGCCATCATCACGCAATTGTATTGCCCCTATCACCGAGATTAGGTCCATGAAAACAAGAAGAGCATTCGATGACCCTATTTTCGTCCATGTTGTCAATAGCGTCGCTGCAACTCATCCGACATGAAATAATGTTAACAGGGAAGTGAAATGTGCACTTTTGCGGAGATTAAGCACGCAACTTGATTTGCTTGATGTAAAACACAATTTCGACTTGCAATGCTGAATAATGGCAACTTTTCCATGAGAGTTTCTCTCGATCATGCTTACGATTCAGGTTTTTTGTAAAAAAAAAATGAATGAATAAAAAATGATATTGTTTTAGTTTAGGAAAAATCATACATTTCGTTTGGAAAATTTCCGTAGGTGTAATTCGTTTGGGAAATTGATTAGGTGTCAATAAGGACATTTTATAGGTTTCATTCGGGAAATTTCATTTGAGGAATTTCATAGGTTTCATTCGGAAAATTACATAGGTTTCCTTCGAAAAATTTCATAGGGTTCATTCGGGAAATTTCTTAGGGTTCATTTTGGAAATTTCTTATGCTTTATTTGGGAAATCTCATATACTTCATTTGGGAAATTTTATAGGTATCAATTGGGAAAATCATAGGTTATTTTTTTGGACAAAAAAAAACAAATCGTAGTATTCTTTAAATAAACGAGTTTTATTTTATTTTTGTTTACATATATTGTAGAAACAGGTATTTTTGAAACGAAAAGGTAAAAAACTAGTTTCTCTCAATGCTTGTAATCGCGAGGCAAAACGATTACTAATAAAGTTGTAGCTTTGTCATTTATCAGAAAACAGCAGTTTTAATTGATGAAATTTCGAAAGTAGTTAACAATTATAACTACATGCCATTAAACAAATCAGAATATTTTCTTCATCAGGTGCTTACTAGATGGCTCTACTCATCTCTACAGAAACTGTTCCTGGAATTTTGTTCTTTTTTTTCTATTGCGGTTCATAATACATGTACATGTATACATGTACTATGTATATCTACAAAAAAATGCTCATTTAGCATTTTTGCAGCTTCTTCTAACGTCAATATTATTGCTTTTCTCTAAATGTAACCCATCACTTTTTTTCATCAGTGTTCTGGGATCCATAGCTCTAGCTCTTAGTAGTTGCATCGACTCAAAACATACTTTACGCTTCCCATGATCAAGGTAATTAACGACTAAGCCAAAATGTTATTAAACAAACATTTACACTGCATGCTACTGAGATAAAGTGCTTTCTCGTGTTCTTTTAAATGCAGCAGCAGTTTTTTTTAACATTGATGGTGATATACGTTGAAACGGAAGCCAATAAAAAAAAACTTGTCTGCTGTAGAATAGACCAGTCTTAATAGAGGCTCATAAGTCATGTTTATTACACCCCCTTTCACTTCCCATTTAATTCTCTAATTACGGTAAATACGAATAATTTTAATTAAAAATATTGTTGGACGATTACAGATGGTTGGTTACTAATCTTCATGTTCAAGTTTAAACAGACAAACAAAAATAACCATTGATCTGATTATAAACAATGTAAAAGGTACAATGTAAACGACATAGAGTAGTTTATTTTTCTCCAATTGCATAAAAAGTATTACATTATTTTGTCATATAATATGGATAAATTGGGATATACAGTACATAGGTCCAATTCAGGGTGGGACATATGTCTGTGCCTCTCAAATATCTTTACCACCCCATGCGCTATGAGTAAAATGTGCTTACATCAGTGAATAGTATGTGATGTGAGGACTCTAGAAGACATGTCAAACATTATAGTGCACGTCAATTTCATAGTGCATGCGATTTTAAACGCTAAACCATAGGAGATAGAGCAAATCCTCTAATTAGAAAGTTATTCCGCGTTGCATTATTGCAATAATAGTGCTTGTGATATTTATTATTGCTCGCATACCTGACAACGTACCTGGTTTTTGGCTGATAAGTGCATCCTTGCATAGCCTCTATGCGAGAAAAGAAAGCTCAATGGAAATCTAATGTTTACTAGAAATCATTAAATAAATAAAAAGAACTTCGAATTAAATAGGTTGCATTGGACGTCCAAATTGTTGACAGTCTTTTATAGCAGGACATGACTTGAATGCATTCAATTTGTGCAATTGATCAGCCCCTGACGAATTGGTGGTAGCACTCCTGCCTTGCATAGATGCTCAGCAAGGATGCACACATCATCCAAAAACCAGGTACATGTAGCCTACGTTGTCAGATATGCGAGCGATAATAAATGTCACAAGCACTTTTATTGCACTAATTATGCAACGCTGACCGACTTTCTAATTCGAGGATTTGCTCTTTCTCTTCAAAATCGCATGCGCCATGAAATTAACGTGTACTGTAATGTTTGATATGGCTTCTGTAGTCCTTACATCACATTCAATTCACTGATGTAAGCATATTTTACCTAGCGCCTGAGGTGGTAAAGATATTTTAAGAGGCCCAGACATATGCCCCACCCTGCATGTATGCAAAATGATATTCAGGTTAATAATATAAATCCATTTAAACATTTAGTTATTTTTATCATCTACTGTATACAGTAAATTAACAGTCGGTATGTAGTACCATTTGGTACTTTTTTAATTCATATAATGTGCAATTACAGATGCAACAACACTAAGTTACTTTTAAAACTACTGTTAAAAAGATGTGTAAATTTAGTAAAAAGTGTTGCAAAATGCCTATTTAAATCTAATTAGTGGATTATACAATTTAAATTTATAAAATATAAATTGTATACAAAAGATATTCACTGGTATCTCATTTGCCGTATACAGTGGTAGAAACTCGCTTATCCAAACTACCAAATACCAAATAAGTCGGGATAAATTTAATATTCGTCAACTTAAAAATATCAGAAACCGAAAACAATTTCAAAATTGGTCTTTAAAACTGATCAACTGCATTGATTTATTCTTAAATAAACAAGTTAAAGCGTAATTAATATGTTTTACAAATCCAAGATTTTCATACATGAGTTCCAATTGGGGGATTCTACTAGATAATATTTTAAAATTTATGCAAATTCGCTATGTCATTTTAAGAATGTCATGCTTAAGTTGATATACAATAAATATAATATTCCTAGACGTATTGTTTGAATTAACTGTGGGAAACGGTCCATGAATTAGAATGTTTTAATAAAACACAAGTAATTGCATTAATTGATGTTTGTTTTCAGCGATAGTAAGTTTTTCAAACAGCAAATTACATCTTCTTATAAGGTCACAAACTGATGATGATTGATACTAATTTAATCACTTTACTATATTAATGAAAATCTGTTTGTCCAGATATAAGTTCCAACTGGTTTAATTTTAAAAGAATCGATTTTAACCCCATCCTTTCAAGAAAACCTTAGTAGTTTCAGTTAATGGATGTCAGCGCTTACATTTGCTTCAAATATAATCAAGTTCCATCATGTCCGTATTTTAGTATTACTAGGTTGATCATATACATGTGTGTACATCAGTTTGCAAACATTTCCCAAAAAAGTCATGTATTATTGATAAGTTTGAATATTTGATCACAATATTTAATAAAATTAGCAATCTGGTTGAGTAATTCCTAAGATTCGCAGTTACCAAGTGACAATCTGTCAAGCATCAGTTTTCAAACAGGTCTTTTGGAAGGGTCAATTATACTGTACATGTAACTAGGTCTATTCTTAATTATATTTGGATGAACTTTGGATAAACAAATGTGGAAACATTGGTTTTCTAATCGTCATCAGTATCAAACAATTGATCAGACATCAATCTGCAAGCACCTTACAAAAAGTTCAATCACTATAATGACTGTTGAATTTTTGACTACCTTACTGTATGATTATGATTATGGCTGTATGATACTATCTGAAAGATTATATGACAATCTCTAAATCCAACATCAGTTTTGAACCATGCAGTCTTAAAAAGAAAGGGTCAGCTTTAAAATGCATATTTCTAGCATACATTTAGCAAAAGCGCGCAGTACAACACCTCTTAACCATCAGTATACGTAACATGCTTCCAGTTCCTCCAGTGCGATGAACTTCCAGGCCGACAGACGTGTTTTGCTCCAGGCATGTTACCTTTGACCTAAGCTAATGGCAACAACTAGGTTCGTGCATTTGTCAAAACGTCTTTATGCCGTTCAACAACGCATTAATAGGGCAATTTACTGATCATTTTGGAACGCAACAAGACCATGCTGAGCAGCAAGAGAAAGTTCGTTCGCCCAATAACTCATTTGGGCGATGTGAACATTGTCAGCAATAATCTAAAAAGAGCTTTGGACGCTTTGGAGGCTGATGGAAGGTCGATCACCGATGGATGGACAGGGATCTAAAACGCATCAGCTTGACCAATAGGGATATGAGTATGAAAGTAACATTTGCATATGATCATGACGATATAAAATGACAGCGGCAACTCGCTCTTGAAATGTCATGGCCTCGGAAAATGTCACTGACTAATTTCTACTGACAAATAACTGATAATGGACAAAATGCGTAATACCAGCGTCAGAAATACGCGTAATCATATTACAAAGACCGATAAGGAATCATTTCGACAGAAGCCATACTTTTTGGGAAGAAATTGAAGTTGATTTACGAATTGATAACGGGATTCTGCCGATGTTTAATACCAAAGATGTCCAATTCTGGACAAAAATTGTTTTTTAAACCATTCAGCTGTTGTATCTCCGTATCCGATTTAAATTGTTTGTTTTAAAATGATATATTTCACATTTTTACACGAAGACATTTTGTCATGCAGGGTATATATTTAGTTTTTGTAAAAAAATCGAAAAACTCAAATAAATTAAGGTCCAAAAGACTTGTTTTTATGAATATTTGTAACTTTTCTCACCACTTGAAGATTAGCAAACATACATGTATATGGAAATGGATTTCTTAGTCTGATTTGCTACAAACTACATTATAACTAATTTTTTTTTAGTAAATTGTAAGATGTATCAATAATAATACATGTTACTTGATTTTGTTGAATACTATATTTGTAATATTTTCTATTTTCCACAGCTTTATCGTTACAAAATATATTATTGTTGATATACTTGGAAACAATTTTTGGGAGTAGGTCAATTCATATTTATATATTTTTTAAAATTTAATTTTGGTAATAGTGCCGCAGACTTTTCCTATTTTTGAAGTAGTCTATGGAATTGTTTGGCAATTGTTGAAGTAGTATATGAAATTGCTTTGCAATTTTTGAAGTAGTCTATGGAATTGCTTTGCAGTTTTTGAAGTAGTCTATGGAATTGCTTTGCAATTTTTGAAGTAGTCTATGGAATTGCTTTTCAATTTTTGAAGTAGTCTATGGAATTGCTTAGCAATTTTTGAAGTAGTCTATAGAATTGCTTTGCAATTTTTTAAGTACATGTATATGGAATTGCTTTGCAATTTTTGAAGTAGTCTATGGAATTGTTTTGCAATTTTTGAAGTAGTCTATGGAATTGCTTTGCAATTTTTGAAGTAGTCTATGGAATTGCTTTGCAATTTTTAAATATTCTATGTAATCAACATTTTTAATTTTGGTTACAATTACCATCTTTCCTCGGATACATTTTTCATTTGATGAAAATGGACCACTCAACGAAGGTCTATTCAAAATTACGCAATAAGTAAAAACTTTGTCAACAATTGATTAAAAAGTTGACCAAGACATGCTCGTGTTCACCACATCTAGATGTTCGTAAAATCTCTCCAATAGTGGCGCATATATGCAGTCATGGAAAACAACACCGATCATAAAATTTAAGGGTCTTGAAAACGTTGCAGCACGCGTGACAATTAACTTCTTTTAACGCATGACAATCTTGAAAGCTCGTAAAAATTACGGGTTTTCATTAACGTAATGCAATTTCTTTTTAGTTCCGCTCATAAACAACGTAATCACCGTTTTGGATTTCACAATATGCCTTAAAAGCGAGATGCCTCGCAAAATTAATCAAACGAAGTAAATTGTATTTGTGCAAAAAAAAAGTGTCATAAAAGCAGCTTTTTTATAAAAAAAAAAATATAAAAAAACTCTTTTTAGACTGTTGTAACACATACCTCTAAAAAACCCTATTTCGTCATGCATGCAAATCAGACATTTGCATATTGGCGAATGAAAACGTAGGCAGACAAAAAAATGTAAATAATATCTGGCAAGATTTCTCATAAATTCAAGTAAAGCAACTTTGTCCCTTCTGAAGCCCATGAGCTTAGAGACGTTAATTACAAAGTTGCTATTCCATAACAAAAGAGCGGAAAAGAGAAATGTCTGTTTGTCATTGTCTTTTTATGACTCCTGAGAGCAACTTGAAAAACAAGCGTCAAAACCAATGACAACTCGTCATAAATGCTGCAATGAGCAATTACATTACGCATGCACGCAATGATACGACTATGCATATTTTACATTTTTTAAAAAAAAAATAATGCTGTAAAATCCGTTTTTGGATACATTTCCCAATTCTGTAACGATCTTTGAAGTTGGGGTGTTTGATAACATTACTAATTTTCATTGCAGTGATGGTTTCAACATCACTGCCTAATCTTGACTGGTGTGAATGTAAAAATATAAATATACCAACTTCAACAACTCATGTTGATATAATTATACTGTTTTATTGTATGATAAATGCTATGCAAATTCCAATTGCAAAACTAACTGCAGAAATGTGAAATTCTGCAGGAAAAAAACATCTACTAAACCAACAGAAATGTTAAATCCATAAAACAATATCAAATGTCCACAAAACCATGACATATCAACAAACATAACAGTAAAGGCACACTGTTCTCCAATTGTTTCACCGCATAAACAACATTTTTTGTTTGATAACTGTTTCGAACGTTGACAAATGTTGATGAATGAATGCAGTGCAAACATTTCAGCTGCAGCCACTAAAGTTAAACGAGTTGACGGAAGAGTTTGAAATTGGCTGCCATCTTAGGAGGTTCAACATGGAGTCATATTTCGAGCATTGACCGTCAATGCAGGCTAATGGAAACAACTCGACAAAGTGAATTACCGTAGCTACAGTACTTTTTTTCAAAGAAATTTAAGATTAATGATTTTGGTATAGTAACAAAAATAGTTTACTAATAATGCTATCTTATAGTTGAATAAAACTGATACGTTAATTCGTTTAGCTTATATTTTTCAACCGATTTCATCAACGATGAAAGGAATTTGGTTGCGCATCTTATTCCACCAAGACATATACTGCAAGTGATAGATATAATAAGTTAACATTGCATTTGTATGGTCAGCTCTCATTGATACATTCACTGATCCAAAGATATAACAATCATTCGCTTTGATGCGTGCCACTCGACAGATTAAATCTTAAAAAAAATATGTTTTTTTGCAGCTTGATAAAAAAATAACCAACATTGAGATGGTACGTCAAGGCAAATTATGTTTTCCATAACTCCTGTTGCTGTAAGTCGAGTGTGTTCGCAAGGTATCGCAGCAGAATATTGCGCATTATCTTC
Organism: Megaphyllum sjaelandicum; assembly: GCA_034698745.1. Taxonomy (NCBI): domain Eukaryota; kingdom Metazoa; phylum Arthropoda; class Diplopoda; order Julida; family Julidae; genus Megaphyllum; species Megaphyllum sjaelandicum. The sequence continues at coordinate 22,617 of JAQGBX010000864.1, forward strand.
GCTTGCATCTAAAATGCAAAGAGAGCCATTGACGTCAACGCCGCTTGGCCCTTCCCCCACCCACCCTCTAAGCCTTTGGCGTAATTTATGGACGGTCCCCAGACCTACCAGGGCTGCTTTTCTTTTCTTATATTTATAGCCAAGCGCGCTTTTAAAAGGACTTTCAGAAAAGGTTTCCGATTTTCCTTCCAAGATCGAATATCGATCGAGCTGCCATTGTGTCCATGTTAATTGGCTCCCAGCCATTACTGCAGAAATGCAAGCAACACAATAAATCCGCCGGTGCTGCTGCAGTTGCTGAATGCGTGCATATGCGACATGGCGCATGCAATTTACTGCAAAAACCCCCAAATCAGTTATTTCTAGTTTGGCAATAAGACTTCGAAGTTACCAGATCTACCAAAGAAAAGTTGTTAAAACAAAGATTTTCCGACAGAATTAAGCATTGCAATTTTGGCATTCGTTTCGAAAAGGCTATGCAAGCATGGACACGTACACTGTACATGCAGTGTTCGTTAACAATTCGTGGATGTTCGGTCTTTGGTATTGGGCTTTATTCTTATTTTGTCCGCATTCATATATGTGACATACTAAATGAGAAACACCCTTCTGATATGCAAGCTGATAAATTGGTTGTTGATTTACAGTATACATGTAAGCTACATGTATATGGTAACAGTTATCAATGGTACATGTTTACAACAAACTAGAAACTTTAATGTATTTCATAAAAAATACTGCTCAACTCTATAATAAGCAAAGACTTTGTTAATCAGTATGACTTCAGGCTATATATACATTCATAAAAAGGTTATTACTACAGTAAAACCTCATTAATAAGAACTCGCTTTGTGCACATGTTTTGATAATGAAACATATTTAATCCTCGCCCTAGGAAAAAAAAGTTACGTATTACAGGGAATCACCCAATAAAAGTTGCAGCACCGTCCAATACATTGGGTAAGATGTCATTCAAACTTCAAAGAAACTTTAGTTCATATAATAGCTATTGTTTTTGTTATTATCGGTTTTTGTCATTGGTTGTTATTTTAGTTCTTCTTATTGTATAATGTGTTCTCTGACTTCTAAAAATGCGAACTACAGATTTAACGAACAAATGTCAACGCCTTAATTAGTATAAAAGAGGTTCAACTGTTTCACAAACTGATGGAGACGGCAAATAAACAACGAATTAAAAAAGCTAACTAAGTAAGCCAATAAATGTGTTAACACCACACATTTATTGTAAACTAAGAACTATATCTCATGGATAGAAAAGGGCCAAACAGATTCATTTCTTAATATCATCTCATTTCTAACAAATACGACACAGGATGAAGTTGGCAACAAACTATCACCTGTATGAGATTGATAATGTCCCCAAACACTCATACAAGATCAACAACAATGTTTTCGACATATCCGTTAGTTCAAAGAAACAAGCAAGTTCAAACAAAACAAAAACTCGGTTAAACTGCACATCTTCAATTCAATTCTTTACCTTGCAGTCAGCACATATAGTACCATGTGGCAGGGAGGATAATTATACAATTTAAGTCAGACTAAGTAGTCTGGTCAACGATGGACCCCAACATGATTTAGTTATATTTACCGTACTTGTGATTTTAACGAAGATAATTGAATAGGAAGACAGTCATGGCCGATTTAAAACAGGAACTATCCCAGCATTCGCTTGGAGGAATTGTGGGAAACCATGAAAAACCACAATCGAGGATAGACGACCCGGAAATCGAACCTGGGTCTACCGAATGCAAGACGAGGATGCTAACCTTAAGCCACCTTGCTCGATGGCCATAAATTGAGAAACGTAAAGGTTTCGGGCAAAAATCAAAAGCCGTTAAAATCAAGGGTCAACGATATTCCTTAAAAATTCTCATCGACAAAAGATTTCCGAAATGCGTTTTCTGTATATTATTGGTATAGTTTTTTCCCAAAAAAAAAAAAAAACGCGGCAAAAATAAGTATACAAGCGCAGTATGTATACAGTATAATCCCGTTACGAATACAGTGTGCGTTGAGCCTAGTTGCATTTCAATGGAAGCACGCATTGAGAAGTGCTTTTGTGAAATGAGCTTTCAAAATTGTTGACTGAGGAAATGCATCTTGCGGAAGTTTGGAAATTGCTTCGGGGTTAGACATTGGAGAAACGAAGGAAGTGCAAAGGCAAAGAGGAAGAATCGAATCGATTCTACGGCGCTGCGATCGATGTTCAACACTTTTGGGAACGTGCATTGTGCTCGGGCGATGCAACAGCATTCAAAAAGTGAATCGAAAGATGCAAGCATTGCAATGGCGAACGGAGATGCGCCATGCCATGCAGAGAGATGACAACAGCAAACATTCGAAACAACAACAAAAATCATCAAATCGTGAAAATCGCCTTGGCGTAGACCTATTTTTCCAGATTTTGATCATGATTTATCCAACGTCTGAAAAAAGGTCGTCCAGACAACATTGCATCGACACACATCGAAAGAAAATGCAACTTTTCATGCACAAACTTAACCAAAAAATGCACGTTTACGCACACCCTGTAATAAAAATGTTTCATCATTTCTAAACATATTTCAACTTTAAAAGATATCTTTCAAAAATGTGTACGTGATTAAAATTTGAATGCAAAGATGGACTACGAGGAGATAGTGGCACAGCAATGATCTGTTGTTCGTCTTTTTTTTAAACTTTTGAAACCATTAAGGAACAGAAATAACAAGAAATGTAAGAATTTAAAGAAAAAACAACATAAAAATAGTCGCGCGGTACCAGGGTTCCCCCAGAAATTTCATTTTCAATTTTCCGGACTTCCGGACTTTCAAAATATTCGATATTTTGCAAATTTACAAATGACAATTTTAAATTTTTTGAGAATTAACATGAACATATTTTGAAAATTTCTTATATAGTAAAATATTTGGAAAACTTGTACTCTGAAAGAGTAGTCCACAATTGCAGTTTGATAATTTTGCAAATTTCTCTTTGGAAACTGCTGTCAATTTATCTTCGGAATATGCTTTTTAAAATAAATGAAAATTTTGCAAATTTTTTCCAGGGAATTTTTTATTTTATTTTACAAATGGGCCCTTAGATAACCACATGGAAACAATTTTAGATCGTGACAACATTACAACGTTAAATTTCCTTGACTTTTTCAGACATTTCCAAGTTTTAACTTTTCCATGTTTTTTAGATTTTAGAGAACCCTGAGTAAATTATCTTCAGTATAAAAGGGCCCTTTCCAAAGCCAGCTAATGATGCAATTTATCTCAAAATGCCAGAAAAATGTCACTGGCTGAGCCTGATAGAGGAAACCACAGTCTAAGTAATCAAACCGTGATCAAGTAATTGGCAAAAAACACTTTTTTTCGTGTATCTCTCAGTTAATAGCGCGAGTAACGAAGACTTAAATTGATAGTACAAATTTAATGCATGCTAAATTAAAAGTTTAAAATTCATAGCTGGAAGCCAATCCAATGCTGCTTTTCCAACATGCGAATGAATATTGGGATCGAAAATCGGGTCGAGATTAATTTTATGCACCATGTGTCCTGCGAGGATTGCTCTCGTGAATTTCGTTGGCAAACAACTAACATTGTGCAATTTAACGATTTTATTAATTATTTCCAAGCACGACCAAAGGCTAAATTTGCAATTGCGCGTAGTGCCGCAAAATCTATTAAAAAGCCTGCTGGAAATGCACTTTCAAAACGAATGCAAATGCGACGGTGCTTCAGCAGAAGCGCATCAAAATATGTCGATATCGAAGTGTTTGTCAAATTCGCACTTTGACAATATATTCATTACATCGCAAAACGATGAAACGTTCGTGCCTTCATGTCATTTTCAGTTAAACATGTCGAACAAGTTGTCGATATCGAGCTCGTACTGGGAAAAACAGATTTAGCCAATGCGTTAAACTAGCAATATTGTTGAATAGAAATCAAATTTGTTTTAGAGTACTCAGACACTGTATACTTTGACACTGGTGTAAACACGTGCACACAACTGACACGCTTTTCGCTATTCGCAAAGCTTCAAGCTGAGTCCCTTATCTAATATACAAAAAAAAAGTGTGGTCGTGTGGTAGTGTTTGTGGGCAGGGGCCATTCAAAAAGGTCGTGTGTGTGGCTTAGGGGTCGTTCAAAAAGGACGTGCTTGTGACTTACAAGTGTAGGAGCCAATCAATAAGGAGGTGCGTGTGATTTAAAGGGTCATCAAAAAAGGACGTTTGTGTGACAGGGGTAATTTAAAAAGGACGTGCATGTGACTTAATGGGGTCATTCAAAAAGGTCGTTTGTGTCACTTAGGGGTAATTAAAAAAGGGACGCCATTTTATACCCAGGTCAATGTTTATGATTTTTTAATTTTCTCTGAGAAAAATTTAGATAAATTGGAAAATATAGAAGTTTTAAGTCAAAACACTTAAATAAGTGATAAATATCTAACAATCTCGATTACAAATCAAGTTTATATAACTCAGAAGCTTTAATAATAGCAGTTTGGCATTCGTAAAATCACGAGTGCAAAATTGACCCGCTAAATATTCTAACAAAGTTAATTAAAAGTTATTAACATTTTTTTTTCAAAAAAAGTTGGAATTCATTTTTTATGAACGTTACTTCACGACAGACGATGAGCGTTTTGCAAAGCTATGGCTGAGTCCTTTATACTAAATGCACAATGTTTTTTAAATCTTACGTTATTTTTACATTTATTTTCGTTATTTTAAAGGTATAAATTTTAAAGATATAGATATTTCTTAATATTAAATAAGTCAAGGAAAGAATTGTTAAAATTAACAATGTTGATTAGAAATCAAATTTGTTAAAGGACACAGTGGGTACTCAGGCATAAGCTTTACGAATCGTGCTTTGACAGTCTTAAAATCACGCATGCAATATTGACACGTTAATTGGTGTTAAACATTCAAATAAGATCAATGGTATTTTTAAAACAATTTTAAGCATTCATCTTTCAAACGTGATTTACGACTACCAAAGAGCAGTTCGCAAAACCTGTGGTTGATTCCCTTATTTAAAAACAAAATATTTAATGGCGATAATAAGTATGGGGATTTTTAATCAAGGAATAGAAACATTTAAATATAGGTTAAATTAACCTTGTCGATTATTAATCCAGTTAATTTTAACGTAAGAAGCTATACGTATCGTACTTTGGTACAGTATATTCGTCAAGTCACCTGTGAAAAATCGACACGCTGATTGGTTACGCTGATTTTTCATTTACACATATGTCCACGACTTTACGAATGCCATTTCTAAAGATTCTGTCTGAGTTCATCAATGTATAAAATTTCAATATTTAAAAAAAAATACAAATATTTTGGCTTTATTTTGCAATGAAGGTAGGCCTAATTTCTTAATCATTAATATAGCATGATGGGGATATTTTGGGCAATAAAACAGAAACATCCAATTTTTTAGGAATTACGAGTTAACCCAATGCAAGTAGCCTACGCAAGTATTGACATGATACAAAGTCGCGCATTGAAGTTTTCAAAAAACAGTAGGGGTACTCAGAAAGAAGAAATAAGCGTTACAAATTGTATTTTAGCAGTCGTGAATTTACGATGCAAAAGAAATGCAGAAATTGGTTTCAAAAACAGCAATTAAAATCGAGTAAATTTCTAATTATCTAATCAGCGTGTCGATCTTGCACACCTGATTTCAAAACTGCCAAAGAACGTAATGCATTTCCGTCAAAACTCCTTAGAAAAACAGATCAAGTTCGAGCTCAGTTTTTTTCTGAAAAAAAAAACAAAACACGTAGTCGCATAAGCGCTTAATAGAGTGGCGAGTTTTATATTTAGTACATAACGTAACTACATGAAATATGTGCGAAACAGTTTACTTTTATGGAATGTGCCATTTATATTGTCCGGCAGAAGTATGGGTCAATAAATCGTTCCTCTCTTTCTCTAACAACTTTTTTTTTCAACTGCGTTTTTGGCAATGGGTTTTTTCCAGCGCATTTATATAGATATCGAAAAATCCAATAAAGATTTCTTGGGTTTATATTTAAAATACTAAAAATGTATCTCGTCTCCCCTATATTTCGCCAGCTTTATCGGCGCACTCGGCAAACTTATTTCGGAGATGCTTTTCATCTCACGCTGAATGTATTTTCTCATATGAAAAAAGAAAAAAAAAAGTAAGACAAAAATAAAAGTTGATAAGAAAAGGGCGACGGAGCAAATTTTAATCGAGTTTTTTAGATTTATGCTCGCGCATGCGCATAGTTGAGGTAAAAATGCGGAAATAAATGCGCTCGATATAAAAGTAAACCGTAGAGTAATAAAAAAAATTATACACACAAAATCAATTTGCTGGGGGGAGAAAAACTTAAAAGTGCAAGGCTTAACATTTTTTTAATGATGTTACACAAATTTTAACTTTTAACCATATCAGGGATAAAACAAAAAGTTAATATTTGTATACTTGGTTTTTCGTTCTGTATACTTATTCATGTGTAGCCTACGTACTCTGACAACTCAGAAGATGTACGGTTTTTTTTTGGCAGTCGTAAAGCCACGTGGATACATTAATAGGATTAAAAACAGTTGTTCTGAAAACATAAGTTTGATTGAATATTTTACATCAATTAAAAGTGTCGATTTTGCAGACGAGACGTCACGACTGAAAAAGATGTTAGTCGTAAAGCTTCAGTCTGAGTACCCCTAATGCTGACATCAGTAATTGTATAGTACATAAGTTAACAATATGCAACTATCAGGTATTTCTTTAATAATACAAAAGCAATTTTTCAGTTAAAATATTTTTTTCGTAAATTAACAATAGAATGTTCACAAAATAAAGGATTGTAAAAGAACGCCGTCCCTTACGAAAAAACGATTCTCTCATTTCAATTAATATAATAATAATATAATAATAAAGTTTATTCAATTCAATATTAAAAAGGAATGGACAGGTTTACAGAGGGAAACACATCCAACTGAGGTTAATAAGTCAAATTCACATAGTCCTTAAGTACTAGCTTAGAAAGATGCGACTCAAAACTGTGGATAGAGGCC
>JAQGBX010000865.1:0-29665 GCA_034698745.1 Megaphyllum sjaelandicum
TTCCTATGCTAAAGGTTTCTTCATTAGGAAACATTCTAGTCTAAGAAGATTAGCTAATTTCATTAAAAATACGGGTTTAATATAACTCTTGTTAACCATAATATTAGTCATCAAAATTATAATACATACTTTACGAAATATTTCAAGTTTTGTAAAGTGTCCCATCACTTATGTTAATTGGACATTTTCGGTTTTTCGTTATTTTTGCAAAGAAAATAGATAATTTAAGCAAATTGTTTAATTAAGGTTCATTGCATGTTCAAATTAAATGTTATTATAATGTTATTATAGACAAACATGTTTGAAAATTATTTTTGTTCTGCAAATTTCTGAAATTTTACTGGTGTCCCATCAGTTATGTTGAGCACTGTAAACTTATCAAGTTTAGGTAGCACAGTAAGTACACTTCCACCAGAGTTGCATTTGTGGCCTAGTTGGAGTATATCTACAGCAGTTGATCCAAATTATGTCCATGTTTTGGACAACATCCCTTCCAAGACTTCCACAATAACATCCGTTTTTCTCTCCTTCAATTTCTCTATATAGACAAACGTTTTTCAAAAGTCAAAAAACCCATGGACAAAGTCAAGGGTGCTCTTTTGAAAACAATTTCCATTGCGGGGTTCATGCACCACATTTTGGAAAATCACCCAAGGTTGAACTCGGCCAACTGATGCACAAACAAACCTCCATCATGTCCATATGCATTTTGATTGTGATAGCTGCAGCGCCACCTATATTTTTACAGTTTGGTAATAGCAACTACACAATCCCCATTGTAATGAACCTTATAAAAATTTGAATTAATGGCACATTCTTTTACCAAGTCAATTCCAGAGCTGATGACACCAACCTCTGTTGAAACTACCATTGGCATCCAACTGAAGCATCACCATGACAATGAACATACAGTACTTGTCACTTGCTAGGCTATTAAATGTCCACCTGCTTTATTGTCTCCTTGATGTAAGGCATTACACCAAATCTTGTCATCAGATAAGGAGATGTCAACCAACCTTTTGAATTCTGTCAAGACTTCGTGTATTAAGCAGTCACTGCAATTCAATTCAACAGATGGAAATCTCGTGATGTCAAATAAGTCGATGACATAAGAGCAACTTTCAAAACCGGACCGGAACGAACTATCCCAGCGCCACTGGCTGCAAGATCTTGCTGGTCACCAATGAAAAGTAGCAGAAACCAGAAAGACTTACTAGTACTTAAAGTTCTTGAATGTAACACCAGGTTATCAAACGTTGCTTTGACATACGAGGGAAATCTGCGACACTAATCACCAATTATGCAATACGTGGGCAGAAGCCCATCAATATAGCGAGAGGGTCACCGCTTATCATTAATGGAAATTGGCAAAAAAATTGCAAAATTTTCGCAAATTCGTCCCGCGCGCACGTCCACGTGTCAGTGGGTCAGGGTGAGCGAAGGGTTGGACCGCAGGGGTGAGCACTGTGGAGTGGCCGAAAAAATGAAAACCTCCACAAATCACTTTCTCCAGAATGGACAGGAGCTCGAAAAACGAGTTCCTCGACTTAATTTGCAATAGAAAACCTCCCAAATTGGTTTCAGTCTGAATTAAGGGCACTGCGTCTGCAACAACTAAAAATGATGCCCTAACAATTGACCGTGAGGGTGAAAGTGAAAAGGAAGAAGTGGACATGGTATAAATCAGTATAAACAGACAAGATAACCGATGATTTTGTAGATGAAACTTGTATGAATAAAAAAAATCAAAGATGCTACGAAAAGATGACCGAATGGAAAAAATTGAAAATCAACCAGTAGGCCTACACGAAGTTGACAATGCAATCTCTTGGGTTTGAAGACAAAAAAACAGCGTCCTTGGGTTTCCAAATCTTGGACCAAATGAGAGCAGTCATTATTAATTAACATGCTTAACTTGATTTGATTTATTTTTTTTAAATGCGAAAACCTGAGATAAATGCAAATTATAACACGAGTTATTTTTAATCGCGTACTAGACCTTGACAATTTTTTGGCTTCTTTTCCATGAAAATATGGGCCTCAAGCTATACGAAGGGCACTTCTGGTAGTCGTGAAGTCACGTGAGCACAAGCAATAAATTAATTAGCTTAAATAGATATTAATGACCTGAAGGGCCGGTTGCACCAATTAACTCTTTATGAAATATCCCCAGGGTTATAGAACCCATGCTTAATCGGTTGAAACCAAAATGGAGGTCAGAAAAGTAACTTTAATTAACTTTGACCAATGCTGTCAGATTGCGTGACCAGGTGGTATAGCATGCACAATTCCATAGTTTTATCAAATTCATCTGTAAAATATATATTATTATTTACGGTATTGTAAAATAAATATACTATCTGTAAAAATATAAATCGCCATGTTGTTTTTCCTAATTACCCGAGGTTAACCCTGCCTACTGGCTGGGTTAACCTTTCTCTTCATTTTTAACCTAACCCGTGCTTGTGCAACACAACAGTGGGTTAACTTAAGAGTTCCACAGTAGGTTAACCCTGGATTATTTTTAACCTCAGTTGGTGCAACCGGCCCTCATTGACTTTTTAAAACCAATTATAGCGAGTCGATTTTTCCCACGTGACTTCACGACTGCTAAAAATATCAATCGCAAAGCGGGTCTGTCTGTGCACCGCTATTCGTGACTGCCAACTTCCGGTAAACTGAGTCAACGTCATCATGCCATGGTTGCCACCAGTCGTCCATCATTTCTTCACATCCCCAATCAATTTTACGTCAGGAAAAAAAAGCACTTTATGAATATTAAATCTGCGAAGTGCCACGAGAAATGGGTCAGGGAATTCTGGGAGGTTTGTCTGAAGTCGCCACCAGGGTCGCGCATGGCGTAAATGTCAAAAGAAAGGAATAAAACATCAATGCCATGTCATAGGTGTCCTTGCGCGGCCGCCCAAGTCCTGGAAATGGATGTTTTCGGGGGAGAGCGCAACGGAAATGCTCAAACATGACCTGCTAATATTCCACTTCCGGCGCAATCCACCTTCCATCAAAAGCCAAGGAAGTCAGGCCAAAAGATGGCGTGGGATATGCGACTCTTTATTTTGCTAAAATTGCTGTAACAGACTCATTGCTGGTTGGCTTTCTTGAGTGTTGTGACAATAAGACGGTATAATTATATACATTTTCCAAACTCCAAATTGCGTGTCTGAATTTAGTTTCTTTTTTTCTCTCTTCAGAACCTTCCCAGCACGTCAAATGGTCAATGGAAGGTCAGTCGTGTGAACTTGAAATCCAAGACTGCGCAATGTCGGCATCTTCGCAATTAAGATGCAACGAAGGCAATGTTTGAGGAGCGCCATAGCTACATTATAATAAATTACGCTATATATACACTACGCATTAATGTGCAAATGCGCATAAATCTTAACTCAAGGACCAGAAGAGAAATCCAGGAAGCTGAACGAATAAGTGATGAACCATGAGTACTGCATGTATAACAACTTTCGTTAAACAAAGGACAACAATTGACAACGCCGTTTACAACTGATGTCCTTCATTAATTTCCTTGCCAATTTACACGCCAAAGAACCACCAATTACTATACTGCGATGGTATTCCTGAGTCATGAGCAGAAATCTGTGAAGTTTGTGCTGTGGACCAAAGGTGGAAGGCCGCAACGCAATCCAAAATGCCAAGTTTGTAAAATTCGTAATGTGCAAATGCAAGTGATCCATGGAAAATTGCTCAAAGACCACGCTTATGTATGGCCAGTGCAAGATATTACAAACTTTTATAATAAAATTTCCATTTTCTGATGAGCAGCTTGTGTATATGCTGAAATCCTGATACTGAAAGGACCCTTTTATCTGTGAGATACAGCGTGACTACTTTTGCAAGTGACCACCTGCACACAGGTGGTCACTATACAAAGAATGCCTGAATTAAATTAAGATAATGAACATGTACACTGAACTTATACATGTAGAATGTAATACACGAAGTAAAAAACCACAAAACCAAAAAAGTACAGAATCATCATGTCCAAGGGTTAAAGCAAGATGTAACGTGACTCATCTGTTATCTGGTCACTTTTGTAAGTACATTGTCAATGTAAACATTGCAAAAAAGACAAGACACACTGGTCACTGTACACAATAGACAGGAGGTCACTGGTCACTGCACAGAGAATTTTTATGCAGGAAATGTACACTAGAAAAAACAATACACTAAAAAGTGTTCAACATAAACAGGTGGTCACCATTCAAATGTGGTCACTTTTCCAGGTTTTACTGCTATAGTAAAATATACCTTTTCTCACTTAAATGGGTGCCAACCAGAAGTTCTTGAAGGTCAATGAATAGATTTGTGGAAAATTGTAAATGACCAGGAAACTGATGAGGCTGAATGTCAACCGAAACTGCACCATACAGTATATTACTAATACTGTATAAATCATTAGTTACAACTGTTTATATTTAGTTTATGATGCAGGTGTATATTTTGATTAAAACGTATAAAATAGTTAATTATCCCTTCGGTAGCATTATCGCTTTTTTAAAATTAAATTTATGCAAAAATCTAATTGTGGATCTGTCTGATACAGGGTGAGCAGTCTCGTCTGAAATTGAAGCGCGAGCAAAGGAGTGTCAAATAAAAGTATTTCTTTGTATGCGTGGTAAGATAACACCTCATAGAAATATGAACATACATGCAGTTGTTTATCAAATTTACTTGAGTTGTTTATTTTGAAATGTACCAATAGATCATAGCATGGCATGACATTGACGAAAATACCAAAGGCCCATAGGTCTTCCATCACCTGGACATCAGAGAAATGGGTCACATTAATTTCCATGAATTCACCATCCATTTCTACATCAGTTACTTTCAACTGGTTTCATTTTCGTTGCAGAGACGCGCCACTGGAGGCGCCTGCAACATTTGTAAACACGGACGGTCGTGCAATTTGGGTCAAATCCTGGTATAATATCATTCTAGCATCTCGAAAACACACTGACCGGCTTTACGGGGATTGAAACCAGGATGTACTCAACAGCCTTCGTTAAGAGTTCTCAATTTCCACGAGCATTGCGCAATTTTCAACTTTCCCCTGCTACCGACATTTTCGGGTGGCCAAAAATTGACCACTTCTTCGGGTCTGGAAAACGTGTCACCATTTCATCGCTTTTTCCAGAGAACTGACCGAGTAATCAGATTGGGTCATTTGCAACCAGCACAGCAGGCTTTGCATAAAATGCATCAATGTACATAATCTGGGGAATGATTATGAATAATAAAACTCAGCGCGAGAGGCCAGTCTGGACAGCCCGAGACATTTCTATTGCATATCGACTATGTTGAACGAATGGAACAAAACTAGCCAAAGACAGATGGAAGAGTTCAAACTTGGCAGCCATCTTAGGAGGTTCAATATGGAGTCAAGCCCCTTTCCAACGAATTTAGACAAAATCAGGTGAACTGATGCAATGGAAACATTTCTATTGCATTTACTCTATATTACAAACCCATTTCCAACGAATTTAACGCGAAATGATCGAAAGTTCTGCAACTAACCAACGACAGGATGGAAGAGTTCAAACTTGGCAGCCATCTTAGGAGGTTCAATATGGAGTCAAGCCCATTTCCAACGAATTTAGACAAAATCAGGTGAACTGATGCAGTGAAAACATATCTATTGCCCTTATTCTATATTACAAACCCATTTCCCACTAATTTAACGCGAAATGATCGAAAGTTCTGCAACTAAGCAACGACAGGATGGAAGCGCTCAAACTTGGCAGCCATCTTAGGAGGCTCAATATGGAGTCAAGCCCATTTCCAACGAATTTAGACAAAATCAGGTGAACTGATGCAGTGGAAACATTTCTATTGCATTTATTCTATATTACAAACTTACAGTATTTCCAACGAATTTAACGCGAAATGATCGAAAGTTCTGCAACTAACCAACGACAGGATGGAAGCGCTCAAACTTGGCAGCCATCTTAGGAGGTTCGATATGGAGTCAAATTGCAAGCGTTCATCGTGATTTAATCACGGGGTGTCTTTGAACACTTATAGATTCTAATAGCCTCGTGTTTACCGCCCTCAGGTGTGCGTCTGAGGCTTGACGCCAAAGCCCTTCAATTCTCACGAAATGTCAAACCCGGGTTAAGTCCCATTGCCCTCTAATCCACCTCCGCCATCTTTGTTTTTTTATCGCGTGAACCCGTTTCGCACGAAGATGCGAGGGAATGGGGCATTTAATATTCATGGACGTCAAACAATTTCTTAAAAAAACATAGGTGTATAAAACGGTACCGTAATTAAAGACCCCCTTCCCTCCCGGCCGGGCTAATGGTGGTTGGTTAATGATCGAGGCTCCGACCCATAGGGGTCATTTAACCCTAATTTCTACTTGTGCGGCCCTTGCAATTTTTAACGAGTTTTTTATGCTCTCTACATGTGAACTTCTTCATAAAAACATCGACGGGAGAAGATGTATCACATCTGAATTGAAATTGCAAACTTTAGAAAAATAACATTAATTAGTAAACGCCTCAAGAAATTGAGGAGGCGCCATCTGGTGAGAAAAAGCAAGTACGAAAACACGAAATCAAAAGTACATAGAAAAGTTCATGAAGGACATTGTAATTGGAGGTACATGTATATTGGTCCACACCGAAGTAGTGTTTATGTCTAATCTGAGAATAAAAAGCTGAAAAACTTATGCTATTAGTGTTCGCTCACCACGAGCAATTTTTGAAAAACAGCACTTGAGGATAATCTGCTTTATAAATTGACGAAGTCAAAATCTGAAGAGCACCCGTTTTAATAATATCTGTAACATTCATCCCATGAGATAAGGTTAAAATTGCAAACTTTAAAACAAAAGTATCATTTCCGTTTTTTAAAAGCTTATGAGAAATTTACTTAAAACTGTTCGTGGAGTAACAAAAAAATGCTTCAGGTGGGCTCTGATTACAGCATAAAAGTTATTTTAGTTCAGTTCAGCTTATCAATTAAGACTTATCACATATACATGTACATGTAGACACCCTCGGCAAGTCACGGGCAATAATAGAGTAATGGCGTCTAAGGAGATTGAAAAACAAAAAAATTGGAGGTTTTGGAGTAACAAAAATGCTTCAGGTGGGCTTTGATTACAGCATAAAAAAGTTATTTTCGTTCAGTTCAGCTTATAAATTAAGACCGTTATCACATATAGACATCCTCGGCAAGTCACGGATAATAATAGCGTATTAAGATGGCGTCTTAGGGTTTTTAAAACTCCAAAAACTATCCTACAAACATCATAAAAACTTGCACCAGTTTGATTTTTTTTAAAGATTTTGAGGAAACTTTACATAAAAATCACATCAGATGGGCTAATACAGGATTAACCAGCATACACAAAACTATTTTCGTTCAGCTCATCAATTTAGGCTTATCACCCAAACACCCTTAAAACAAGGTGAGGGTACATGTACATGTATGCAATAAAAGAGTAGTAAGATGGCGTCAGTTTCACCCAAGGCTGTTAACATCCTCAATCTTCTAGGTAAAAATGTCGAAAAATTCGACGAATACGTAGCATGTAAACATCAAATTTGGAATGATGTTTCCCAATGCAAGTATTACCGTCACCTAAAGGTGCTAGCTACGTGACGTCAAGCAGTCCGACTCATCTCACGTGATGGAAAGAAAAGTACATGTATGCAAATCGAATCAACTACGGGAAATGATAGTCAATAAAATCTATTGTGCCGCAGACAACTTCAATCTATACCCAGATGCTTTTCTACCAATAAATAATCCATTAAAATACCGTAAATCGCATTCTGGGATTTTCCCAATAGACGAGAATGACCTTTCACTGGCCACACGTTATGACCTTGGAGAAAAAAAAAAAAAAAGAAAAAAGAAAAAAAAAAGCAAATGGACGAGAGCAAGTTTGGTCCGAGAACCAACTTCGTTTAATTATACCATCCTTTCCTGGAAACAATTTTTAGAAATTTAAAGATAAAATGAGATAACAGGGCGTCAAACAACGCTGTGGCGCTTCTGCCCGGGGCCGCTGGCACGCAACGATGACGTCAAATGAGCGGTGCGGACGTCACTCACCGATGGCAGGGCGAATTAGAAATTCAAATGAACTGGGCTGGGCACGATATGTTACAGCTACTTATCTCAATCAGTAATAATTTCAGGTTTCAATAAAAAAACAGATTGTACCATCGACAACCTTGAATTGATGAGCGTAAATTTGAGCTGCTGCGAATGAGTTTGGTCCCAGAAAATGCTGGTTTCTTCCTATAAAATGCAGTGGCTGTGCAGCGCCATCTGCATTATTTTTTTTCACACCATCCCTTTTTTACCATGACATAATAATTGGATTCTAGTTACGAACTTACGAGTTCGCTATCTCATAATGCATAACAAAGCTCACCCACGTGACTGACGTCAGTTATGGACCTAGTTTATGGTCAAAAATAAATGACCGAAAAATTACGTCAAAATGTCCCTTCTTTTGACGTCATTTTTATGGCGAACTCGGTTGGGCCCACTAGTGCAGTGCAATGTGTTTGAAAGTGCCACCTGATCACGTGCCCATTTTTTTGTGCCGTGCAAGCTCATGACGTCACCGGAGCATTACAGCAGACGAAATATATTCCGCCATGTTAGATGCACTGTGTACACCGACTCTCTCGACGGTGTACACAGTGTACACCCAGTGCACGTAGTGTAATAAATCGAATACGGAACGTAGGGTGCACTGAAGTATGCATATTGCCCAACCGAATGGAACGAGTGGTGTACACTAGTGCAGATTTTTTGACCCATTGAATCGAGTTCGCCATTAGTCAGCCGGCTGCTACGTGTGCACTTTTCAAGCAATAGTAACTTTTCAAACTTGTAAAAGGCAAAGACAAATTTTCAAAAAAGCATTTGAGAAAAGGAAATTTCAGAATACTGTACATGTAGCAGAATTTGGCAGTCGTGAAGTCACGTTTGCAAAAGGGGTGCAATTCATTGGTTTTAAAAAGAGCGATCGGTCGAATGATTCGCGAAACAATTTTGCACATTTTAATTAACGTAAACCTTTACCCGAGCACTCCTAATTTCTTTAATATTACTCCACAAACCGAATTTATGGAAAAGTAAAATCCAGTCTACCTGCAAAGTCACCGAAATTGTGGTAAGGTATAGCAATTGTACTCTCAGCGCCATTGCGGCAAACTTAGGCAAACTATAGTCTCATAATTTTAAGACAATTTCAACGCGAGGTGTATTTTCGATATTTGATACAACACAGTGAATGGGAAATTTTGTTTTACCAAGAGTTATCAACGTTTATCAAGATACAGTTGAAGACTTCCTTATTTTCGATTGAAGTTTAAACATGTGTCATAATGGAATGTAGCAAATGTTAAGATACTTTTAAGGGTTCGTTAAAACAAATATTTTTTGGAAAAAACATAAAAAATAAATTAAACTAGGCCTACGTTATAAGGATGTTGGATTACGCACAATACTAAGAGAAGTGTATTCCGGAGGATTCCATTCTTGTGAAACCTAAAGTTCACTTACATGTATCACAGTTTTCTATCTCAAGAAGTTTTAGAACCACCTCAATATTATAATGCGAATAAAGAGCAATTAAGCATTTCGACTTGAATGTCTATTACTTCACGTCCATCTTGAATTACTGGAAAATTTGATCAATAAATTGCATTCTAGAGTCAGTGAAAAAATTACAATCAACTCACATGGACGACTCACTTAAATAGTTTCTGAGCTACGAGCCCGCAGAAATCAATATCATGTGATCATGACATGGTCACCATTCTTAGTCATTGCATCTGGTCATATACACTTGTAGAATGGTCGAAAAGCACATTTATCAACGAAAAACCAACATGCCTACTTGCGCCATCTGTTGACAAATGTGCCACCCCTTGTACTAGGCCAGCAGGCGCTCGCTGCCCTTGTGACACTTTTGCAGCACACCATTTCCAAAAATTACGCATTTTCCTCACGTAAATTCAACCTTAAAACGAATCTATTCTCCTCACGTCCAGCAGGATGTATTTCTTCGGCAATGTCAACTCCGCAAGTTTATTATTTAAATGCAAGAATTTCATTTTTTCGGTAATTTCTTCTTTTTTTTTTTCAATTCATTACGGGGAAAATCCAACAATCTAGTTGCGGCCATTTTTGAGCCAGTCACGAGGAAATTTAAGGTGGTGTTAGGGGCATGGGTCAAGGGGAACTGCGCAACACCTAACGTCAATGGGAGCAAAAACATGGCTCATTTGCCTTGTCCACTTTCGCAGAGACCAAGAAATGACCCATCCCACATTCAGAAGCTATAGGTGTAACCAGTCACATGAACGCCGAAGCATCGCCGGAACCATCATGACTGGTAGTTATTTTGTGGTTAGACATTGATTAGCATTTAGCATCATAACTTCATAAATGATCACATGACATGTCTCGGTGTTGCATCACGCACTGTATCAGTCTGTATGCTGCAACTTGCTGTAAATTCAGCTCAAAATGAGCATGTCCATCTGAAAAAATTGCATATCTCTCAAACTGCACTCACTCTGCCAACTGGCCATCTTGGATTCTATTGATTCTGCAATTACAAGTTAATATAGTGGAACCGTCTCATGTCTCTTAACTAGCCATTCTGTACATAGTTAACATATTTAAATTAGAAAATAGACAAGATCACATGCATTTACTAAATGCAGAGACATTAAATATCTTTTTAAACGCCAACAGAACCTTGAAATGCTCGGTTGATACTGGTATCCGGGTAATATATTAGATTCTAATTTCCTAACCAAAATTCCAACTACCAGCTAGTAGCTCCATGTACTGTATCAATACTTCGTTACTTTCGTCATTAGTATTCCACGATTTATTCCCTTAAGATTTCCTCTATTTTTTAAAAATTATGACCTTAAGCTGCATGTACAATGCACGTCCACACTGGAGGAAACATACATGTAGGAACTTTTTGTTGCTAACTGCTGACAGTTGTTTGCACGACTTGTTTTACATAAAATGTTTACAATCGTTACGCTACATTGGTTACATGAATTGTTTTACATAAAATCTTTACAGAAATTGTTACCAACATTGGTTACTTAAGTTCATGTTTCCAGAAACAACAGGCGACCAACAAAAAAATGCAATGTTGGACACTGTACACAGGTGGCTAGTGTACAAAGAATACCTGAATTAAATGAAAATAATAAACATGTACACTGCACTTATACATGCAGTAAAAACCAAAAAGTATAGAATCATCATGTCTATGTGCATTACATACAGTATATTTATGTACACATTTGGTTTTTTAAAGAATAAAGCATCAAGTTTTCCTTGTTTTAAATGCTTTTTGCTTCTTATGATCAAGTTTTCAGAGATTTTTTCTATCTGAATAACATGATTGGCTGAATTGTTTGAGAAACACTAGGGTTAAAGCAGGATGTAAGGGGACCCATCTGTTATCTGGTCACTTTTTAAGGTAAAGCGTACATTGACAATGTGAAAATTGCAAAAAAGACAACATAAATTGGTCACTGTACACAATAGGCAGGTGGTTACTATACAGAGAATTTTTATGAGGGAAATGTACACTAAAAAAACCAATACACTAAAAAGTGGGCAACATAAGCAGATGGTCACCATTAAAAGGTGGTCACTTTTCCAGGTTTTACTGTATTTCAATAAGGTTGTACTGTACATCACTGGGTTCAACCAGAGCACATGGCGGGTCAGAGGTCAGCTTCATCTCCTAGGTAGAACATAAGAGAAAACAACCTAGGTGGTGCTCCTGCATATGCTACCTAGAGTTGCAACTTCAACATGCCAAGAATCACGTACAGTAGGTGATCAGGCTGAGCGCGTCACACAATACACTGTAGTTGTTCCACATCAGCCCTCAGGGGTTCTACTCATACCACTGTCCACGCCATGTGACTGACCTCCGAGCACCACAAAAAAGCACGTGGGACAAAAAGTTCCGCTGGGATGAATGAACCTTAGTAGGAGAGAGAAAGGGAGCCATTGGTCAGCGATTATCCCCGTCAGCCCAGGGTGGGCATGCAGGTAGCCACGTGGTCCACTGAACCAGTGCGCTACATAGCAGTCGTGGGGTGGCATACTGCAGTAAAACTTGCCAAAAAAAAAACCAAAAATTGTTAAAAAAGAAGGCTATGAAGAAAACTTCTCCATAGGCTACGTTCATTGCACTTGATTTCTGTCAGACGTTGGCCCTGCCAGAAAGGCCATTGCCGCGCAACTTTTCTACAAGAACGGGAAAGCCGATGAGGAAAAAATTGAACTGAAGGAAACGACATAACGGGGAAAAAATGCAAAATTCTCTTGGCCTGATTAAGTCCAGTTCCGGAAGGCGGTGCACTTTGGACACGGGATACTTTTCCAACAACGGCTTAAAAGCGAAAATTTCTTTACTGGCACTGCTTACAGATAATGATGCATTGTAACAGATTTGATTTTACAACAGCATGACTGTTCATTACTTGAACCCGCAATTATCACGCCTTTCAGGAAGTATTTTGGCACCGTTTTTCCAAGCTTTACCACAGCAAACCCACCTATATGTTTGTGTGACATACAATTCATTATATGCAATATTTATGTTATATTTCCAACGCCACGTGCCTTCAATACCACGAAACTCTCACAAATCTATATTCTGCAACCCAATAACTGTTTCAGCCTGCTTGAAGAAACGAGCCATATCAATATGTAACAATGTTGTTTTGAATTGCACAAAAAAACTTATGTAAGAAAGATACAAGAAATCGGTCCAAAAATCGAATTTTGGAAACCTTCATGCCATTAGTCATGCATCCGCTGCAGGTTGCAGGTGGCGCTGCTAGCAATTCTGGATGCAACGCAATACAAATCTTTCGAAGGAGCAATGGACCTTATGCAGATTTCGTAAGCATGCCTTTATCACATGGCATTTCATTCATTCCATTGGCGAAAATTACCCGGAGGTACGTTCTAAAATGGTTCTTTTAGCTGTTATTTGGATGAAAAATCACGTGATACAGCCTCATTAGTAACTCTGGATAAGGTCCATTGTGATAAACACGAATCAATGCATATTGCGTGATATTAGCACATTTATTGCTTTCGAATATAGCCGCCAGGTGGCGGGACGATAAATGGCGGGTGAATACAGGGAAAAGAAGAACCCCTAAACGAAGTTTTCACTGCACGTTGGACGTTGCAGTGAAGCTGCAAAATTGCAACCCAGACAACAAGCTGCATCACATGACATAAAAACCACGCAGTGAAAGTTGTCCATTTTAGATTCCATTTCTCCCAATACGTCAAAAATTGTCTGAATTTCAAACATTTTACTCAAATTTGTGTTATTTTCATCATATAACATCTATGAAATTCAAATTCAGTTTGCCATCAAGAACTGCTCCGAAGACGGACAGACAAAGCCAATTAAAAATAGCTGCATTGTGTTCACTGCATCTGCAATCATGGCATGTTTGCACAACAAAGATGCTACCAGAATCAGTGGTCAAGAAAGAAGACGATACTGAAACTGCTTTCGCTTATCAGGTCAAATGTTTTTTTCGCGCAATGTGCCTCTCAGGTTTTATTCATCAGACAATGAATGCCCCGCAGCCGCGGCCCAGCCCAAAGACGCCAGATGGAGGACAAAGATTGAATCTGATGAAAAGTTAAAAAGTAAAATGGACATCAACTCGACCCAGCGCCACGCTTCGGATTTGACCAGTGGTGGAGCCTCGTCAGTGGGTCAAGCCACGCTTGATCACGGTATCAGAAAGGAGAAGAAGGTCAACGACTCTGGTGTCCGAAGAAACGGCTCAAACCCTTCTCACTTGAAATTGTCCGAGAGAAGATTAGTAAAAAAAAAATAAAAAATATGTGGGTCAGTGGGATGGAGGCTCGGCTGGTCACCTTTTCCTCTCAGCTGCCACAATTTAGCACAGAGCGTTCAACTATAATAAAGCACAACGGCAATTAGACCAAATAAAAACTTGGGAAGGAATGTCAACACCTTCAAGTTCACTGACTCAAAAATACTAATAAAGAAATGCCCAAGGGTCAAAGACACCGCAGAGTGGATGGTACGTGATCCACTTGCCCGGTCAGCAAATCAATCGCAGTTTTTAAAAGCTGATTCAGTTTCCAAACCAGCTAAAAAACTGAATTTCCGAACCTTGAATCATGAAATAAATATAAATAAAACATCGCAGTATTAAAAAAAGACGGAAATTTAACCTGGAGCAATCAAAAACGGGCGAATGCGCATCAAGGTGCCATTCTGCGGGTAACATGCACCCGAGATATGTCAAACAATGATGCCAGTTGCTTCCAAGACGATTCCAAAAAGTGGCCAATAGATGGCAGAACATTCTCAAGCGTTGATAACTACACATGAAAGTTATAAGACTGGATTACCCATTAAACTGGACGCCACGAAAGTTAGTAAATTCAAGATTATTGAATTAAGTTCACCTGCCCACTTTTCAAATTAAATTCACGATTATTGCGTTAAGTTATTAAAGGCAAGGTTATTACATTAAGTTATTACATTCAAGTTTATGACATTAAGTTATTACGGGCAAACTTATTATTACATTAAGTTATTAAATTAATACCGCTTGTTCAATTAAACGATACAATTTTCAAACAACATTCGATCCAAAAGAAGTGAAAGAATTTAAACGAAAATAAAATAAACGAATTACAGAAAAACCTCGATTTTATGACCTAATTGGGACCGGAAGTGGTTCATACAGTATATTCGAAAAGTTCATAAAATCGATGAATGTCACATGCTGATGAGTTCATATAATAGAAGTCCATAAAATCGAGGTTTTACTGTACATGAAAACTTTTTTTTTCAATTTTTGATTAAAGTTTAACACAGTAGCGATATGCAGCAATTTATGTTTTAGAAAAACAAAATAATTAAGGAACACTAAGGTTTACGTTTTTACAACATTAATGAAATGGCAATCTATGTTAAATTTTCAATAAATTCTGTAGAACCAGCATGACATTTCAATATGCATTAAATATTCATGGAAACGTGCCACACTTCATTGTATGCCGATAAAATTATTGCGTAACAGTCATTTAAATGGGTCAAAATTTAATCGTAAGCAGTTTCGATTTTTAAAAAGAAATAATCCCATATTTTGGACAACATTATCAAAACAATATATGTATTCCCATACATTATTAGATACATGGATATAAATAAAAAACGAGCAAAGCATTGATGAAACCTGTTTAGACAAGGACAGATAACATTTCATAATTTGTCTTGCAGACAGCGCCACCTATCGCACATTTGTCAAACGAAGCCTGGTTTTTGCAAAGTTGACCTCTAATTGGAGAATGTCGTTCTATGTCACCTAGTGACGTCTGAGTGAAATAACGAAAAGAAAATAAGGCGCAGCATCGACCCAATAAAATAAAAATATAAAAGTTGATATAATAGATGGCGCACCCTGTCATTTTCCCCACATAAGAATGACGCAATCAGGCGATGCCGTCATGGCCATTGTGAAACTGTGTCAAAAACATTTGTTCAGCAAATTTACAGCACGCTCTCGGTGAGGAAAACATTTAACATAACTTATGTTGGGTTATATGTCACGCGAGTAAACACATGAGTAAACATACAGTATCTTCTTAATCTGTCATGACATTATGATGTCACCAAAAGTCACGAATCGTCACACTTCTTTACCATGCGTGACCTGCCAGTTCCATAGCAGAAAAAACGACAAGCTGCGCTACCTAGTGGCTAAAAATTAAGAATCCAAATTGCTCCAATTTTCCTCTTTAGGTGGCACTGCACAGTGCAAATGATATTTATCTTATCGAAATGACGCCAATGAAAAAGTTGCAAAGATGAAAAAGTGTTGAAAAGCAAATAAACAGCACACTGTGTCACTAAAATATTTAGCCTAATTAATTTTTAAGTTGATCGATAAATGCCTTACTTACAGTATTTTATCGCACTTTTTTTTCATTTATTACAAAGCTACTGTATTTCAAGGAATAATTTCAAAATTTTATAAAAAAATTAATAGCCTTAGGTTACGTAGCTACCTGTACATGCAAGTAATGTTTCAAGGGGAGAAATAAATAAGGAAGTCATAACCTATATCACAGTAAATGTAATACTGGGATACAGGGATAGCATTTTGCTTTTATTTGGGAACATTTCCATGACTTCCATGGCCACTTTTTCCCCCTGACTTTTCCCTGACTTCCCTGACCTGTGGTCACCCTGTATTTTCTTTTTGACAAACAGATGCAGTACGTATTACTTTTGCATCCTGCTAAAGCCACAATTTTTTTGGTAAAAATCTTTGAAATTCTCCCGTTAATTTTGTAGAAAACAAACATTTGTGCGTATACATTTCGTAGTCCTTTCAAGTTGATTAATTTGCATTAAAAAAATAATGAATTAATCTAGTATCTGGCTTCATGCGGTCACCTCTCTGTCGCCTCATGTGGAATTGTGTCCAGAATAGTTTATAAAAGTCCCAAATCAATTTTCGTTTCATGCATATACATGCACCTGAACCGAGGCTTCATAAAAAATCCAATAAATCGAAATTGCCTTTCGGAAGAGAAAAGATTGGGACTCGGGTCGCTCAAGGTTGCAACGCGGTTATTCGAGAAAAAAAGCGTCCCTGAAACCCAGCGCGAGATGAAAATGATGCATGAAAATGCCATGAAAAACGTAATAAATTTTTGGGTAACCATGCTAACGAAGGGCCGAAAACGATGCCCATGCACCATGGCAGCTGGACGATCGATTAAAGCTTTACGAGGTTCGTGGCTCGTTAGCAGATGCAAATTAGTAAGGAAGTTTGCATTTTAATTGCATCCATGTACAGTATGTTCTTGCAAATTTCATTTCGTAAAAATACCAAATGGAAAATATAATCCCAATTCATTTTGTTACTAAAAACAGAATAGAATATATTCGATTTCGCAGAACTTGCGAGCGAATTACATTTTCCTGAAACTGGCCCTTTTACTACATGTAATCAGATCCTCTCGCTGATTTCTAAGGAACTAGCCTGAGTAGCTTTATCGCCGCTCTAGCCCCCAGCCCTGCAGAGAACGGCGCTTTCAGCGCATAGATAAGTTGCACATGACGTACTAAGCTAGTTCCTTAGAAATCCGCGAGAGGATCTGATTAGTAAAAGGGTCAATTCGGTAAATAATTGCCTCGTTCATTCCTGCCCTGAATCTGAGCTCCTTCTGTCAAATTAAGTTGCAACCTTTGCAGTCATCAGTTGCAAGGAATGCATCACAGATGGCACTGGTATTATGGACTTATGCATCTATTTCTACGAGGTTTCCAACCATGAACAAGATCCATCTTTCCGTTGATCTCCGAGGTGTATCGTTCCGTTCCGCCAATTTCCTGAGATGCATCATTCCGCCGATCCATATGAGATCCCTCGTTTCGCCGATCCATATGAGATCCCTCGTTCCGCCGATCCATATGAGATGCATCGTTCCGCCGATCCATATGAGATGCATCGTTCCGCCGATCCATATGAGATGCATCGTTCCGCCGATCCATGAGATGCATCGTTCCGCCGATCCATGAGATGCATCGTTCCATCGATCCATGAGATGCATCGTTCCATCGATCCATGAGATGCATTGTTCCATCGATCCATGAGATGCATCGTTCCATCGATCTACTAGTATATAAGATCCCTATTTCCGTCAATCCATGAGATGCATCATTCCATCGATCCATATGAGATCCCTATTTCCGTCGATCCATGAGATGCATCATTCCATCGATCCATATGAGATCCCTATTTCAGTCGATCCATGAGATGCATCATTCCATCGATCCATATGAGATCCCTATTTCAGTCGATCCATGAGATGCATCGTTCCATCGATCCATATGAGATCCCTATTTCAGTCGATCCATGAGATGCATCGATCCATATGAGATCCCTATTTCCATCGATTCATATGAGATCCCTATTTCCGTCGATCCATGAGATGCATCGTGCCATCGATCCATGTGATATCCCTATTTCCGTCGATCCATGAGATGCCTCATTCCATCGATCCATACGAGATCCCTATTTCCGTCGATCCATGAGATGCATCCATCAAGTTGAAGTGATAAAGCACCATTTTGTCTTGTTTCGTGGACAGACCCGAAGATGTCCTAAAGGACAGCCAGGAGGCTTCCTCAACGACTGCACCACAGGGAAGATGGCACTCGATGTTGAACGATGCAAGTGGCATCCACACCATTTTGGAACTAGGCCATCAAGTGCCCATGGCGGCGATGTCCCCCAGGATGGTCGCTCCTTCAAGGACCTCTTAATGCGACGAATTTGCAGACTTCATCAGTTGACTTAGCATGTAGTCCGTCTAGGAATCGCAGCTGATGGATAACTTTTCTTTTTTTAAACGATCCTAACGATGCAAGGCTAAGCCGCGTTCGATTAACATAGCCGCGAGGGGGAGCGGTGAAGGTCAGTGGTGCGCATGATCGGGAGCCAACTTGGAATATCAATGCGCTGCACAGCAGCATTGCGGAAAACCACAAAAAAACAGGTAAATCTTGCCAAAATAAATTAGGCGAGGTATTTCGATTGCTCTTAATTGTTTTCGTAAAACAAACAGAATACGAATTTTTTTATAGCTTACTGTTCGAAAAGCCATTCCATTCCGCCGAGATCCGATCCTGGCCGTCGAATTTCTGCAACGACAAATGGCCGCCGTAGTTCCGGGCCCCAGGAAATGGAACCGATTCGCTGTATTGCAAACCTGGAAATGAAAACGTCGCAAAATAAATTTGTTGATACAAGTAAAACCTGGAAAAAGTGACCACCTTTGAATGGTGACCACCCGTTTATGTTGAGCACTTTTTAGTGTT
This sequence comes from Megaphyllum sjaelandicum, assembly GCA_034698745.1. NCBI lineage: Eukaryota > Metazoa > Arthropoda > Diplopoda > Julida > Julidae > Megaphyllum > Megaphyllum sjaelandicum. The sequence continues at coordinate 18,956 of JAQGBX010000865.1, forward strand.
TTGGTTTTTCTATTGTACATTTCATTCATAAAAATTATCTATATAGTGACCACCTGTATTGTGTACAGTGACCAGTTGGTGTTGTCGTTTTTTGCAATTTTTGCATTGCCAATGTTCCTTATAAAGTGACCAGATAACGGATGAGTCACCTTACATCCTGCTTTAACCCTAGTGGTTCTCAAATAATTCAACCAATCATGTTATTCAGATCGAAAAAAAAATCACTGAGGACATGATCATAAGAAGCAGAAAAGCATTTAAAACAAGGTAAACTTGATAGTTTTTTCTTTAAAAAAAAAGTGTGATAAGGCAATAAATATACTGCATGTAATGCACATGGACATGATGATTCTGTACTTTTTTGTTTTAGTGGTTTTTTATTACATGTATTACGGTCTACATGTACAAGTACAGTGTACATGTTCATTTTAATTTAATTTAGGCTTTCTTTGTATAGTGACCACCTTTGTGTCTGCGAATGAAGAAATTCTGCATTTTTCAATCAAAATCATGTGACGGTATGCAGTCAGACATATGCATTATAGCATATGTTAAATATACAGCAAACAATTTAAAGCACATCTTTAACGTGAAAATGTCCATGAAAATTGAATGTAGTCACTGGAATATTGATAAAGTTGACTAAAAATATACAATTTCGAATTACTTATGAGCGTCCGAGAGCGACCAGGAGATGAGTGGGTGTCAGATTTTCAGGGAAAATGCGGACAACCATAATGAATTAATGGCCCAAAGCCAGTCATGTTAAAACTTTTGACCCACCCAGGAAGTAGAAAGGGTCATCTAGACAAATACAGCAGGTCATTGTGTCCAACTGTATGTCTCATTACATGTATGTTGACATCCATACAAGATTAGCCCTCGTCCTTGAATAATTGTCTAGTAAAGCGATTACATGCGTTTATAGAAAAAGCTAAAAACCACATTTTCCCAACAAACCGGTTTATTATATACAATATAGTAGCGCATACTTATTGAACTGATTAATTACGAAATCAGATCACTTATAAATTTGCCATTAATCTGAGGTCAGGCTTTAAAAATTGCGTTTACACGTTCCTTAGGCCAGAAACACAACAAAACTTTTAAATTAAGAATGATAATTTTTTTACCACTAGCGCCAACCAGCGGGCAAACCATCGGTAATTGAAATGCATTACCAATATTTGCCCGCTGGTTGGCGCTAGGGGTAAAAAAAAAAGTAACATTCTTTCCTAGAAGTTTTGTTGTGTTCGTACCCTTAAATTAGACGGGAAAAACTTAGTTCAAGTTCATACGCCTAACTACAGTAACTTTCCGAAGAAAGCTCAGGTGTCATAACCTAGCTAACCAGGGTTCCAATGCCAACCTCTTTGTTAGAATAAAACAATGTGCTTGAGCTTAAAATCCTGTAGCTCATCTCAAAACCGACATTTTGCCTAAATTTTACATGCAATGATGTACATTAATATGCTCGTAAATGTACATGTACAGTATAGCCTACAGCTTCATTGACTAAAAAGTCTGTCCCCCAAATCTCCAGAATGGGTGCAAAAATTAAAAATCAAGACAATGGAGACATACAGTATAGGAACCATGGGGTGCTGAAATTGAATGGTGCCCAAAACATATCACCCCAAGGCTCATTTCAAGGGCCTTTAGATCCCATCTCTTATTACCGCGGTAATAGCTACAAAGAAAACGCCAATCGCCACAAAACCAACTACTTCTGGGCTTCTTCTATGTTTGTACCCATGCATACCACCGCTACATTACAAGAAAGCTTAACTTATGCTCAAGGGCCTCGTTTTAGGAATCGAGCTTTCCTGTAATGTAGCGGTAGTACGCATGGGTGCAAACATACAAGAAGCACAGAAGTTATTTTTAATATAGCAGACGCTGCCTACGTTTTGTCGTCTGTTGCAATTTTTTTTTCTCACAGGAAATTTTGGGGACCGGTCGCTAGTCGGAAAGTTGGCGCTACGATTGGCTCGAAGATAGAGAAGATGGGCATGATGCGCTGTATTATACGTACAGTAGGCCTATGCTGTGGTAAGAACCGGTCATTTTTGAAGAATACAAGAACGTGACAATTAACTGAGGCACTACATGTACATCATATCAAAAATCCCAACTAACATACATGTATACTATACTTGTCCATGTACTGTATTTAATCCGAATCAATTGATCCGAACTGATTTAAACCATTCATATTCCCGAAGGTTTGATTATTGGTTGTTGGACAATGTTTCACATTTCTGTCATTAATTATTTGACGAATTGAACGATGACATCGCACTGCAATTAATGAACACGAGTTTATGACGTCATTGGAGTTTTTTGTGTATTTCTCACGTGATGTCCAGGGGTTGAAGCTAGGCATATTGATTGTATTACATACAATCTCCCTCCCCCCCATACTTAATGCCATTTTTTCACTGAATTTTTTTTTTGTGGGAGCGGTAAGAGCCAATTATGTAGGTACCTGTTCCATAATTTTTATGAGGTCTAATTGATCGCTGTTTGAGCAAAGAGTTTGCCCAAAGGTCTCATTTTTAGGCCATAATGGGTGAACGATAAATGCCTTTTTCCCATGCCATTGCGGTTGGCCAGCAACAGGATGAAGGACAAATAGTAGAATTTGGGCATAAATCCAAACTTGACAACCAAATAAAAAAATCTAGTAAATCTAGTTAATATTCTGGTGAAGAATGCGTAGATAATGTACTTGACTTCAGGCGTCGACTTTTTTTTTTACTAATCTTTCCCCCAACAAAATTTAAATGGCCACCTTTAAACACGCTGAGAAATAAAGTATCATTTGTACTTGGTATGTCATACTGCGCCACCTATAAATTAGAACATGTCCATGGACAAGCGCTGTAAATATTTTCCTTTTTTTTTTACACATTTCGTGTAAGTATGTTATACCAACAGACATTATTGAAGTGTCACGTGTGTCGTAGTGTTCTATTGTATAAGTAATAAAATGTGTTAGAGCTCCCTGCATGAGCAAGATACATGTACATGTACAGTTAAACCCAGAATTACATGTTAAATATCGTCCATTTTATGATTTTTTAATGTACAGTACCTTAAATTTGACCTCTTAAAAACAGCCTCCAATGATTACAGCAGTTCCTAATTTTTTACAATCACCCTAACGCTATGCCAATTTATGATCAGAGCTTCAAAGGACCAGTGTTCTAATAAAGTCTAAAGATTCTGAGGAGGTTTCATAGGTTCATAACTGGACAAAATGGTATGTTCGTAAATGCAAATTGTTCCGATGTTGAAAGTTTGTAAGTTGAGGTATGCCTGTACCAACAATGTTGTCGTAAATCAGACACAAGGGGTACTCAGCATTGCTAATGGTGCTTTTGACAGTCGTGAAATCTAGTGTCACAAGTAAACACCCTAATGGACCTAATGCAGATTTTGTCAGCATGCCATTATAACGTGACATTTCATTCATTCCACTGGAGAAAATTACCCAGAGGTACGTTATTTGTTGTGGGACTGACTTTTTCGGTTTTAGTTTTGTTTCCATAGATTGTACAATGAATGTGATTTATTACGACAAAGCAGAGCTCATGACCATTTCGTTTTTTACAGTCAAAAAGTAGAAATTACGTAGAAATGAAGTACTATAGCAATTTTAGCCAATTTGATCCGCGCATGAGTGACGGCCATTTTTGTCTTCAATTCGTTCATTGTGAATACAGCATAAGTAACTCTGCATTAGGTCCATTGGTTTACAAATTCACTACATGTTATTTTTTTTTTAATTCCTTCTACACACGTGACTTCCCGGCTGTCAAAAGTTTAGGTTCGAAATTGGCGCGCGGAGCTGTGACCCATTTAAAAATAAAAAAAGGTATAATAAATACCAAGCAGTCGCAGCGCCATCCAGTGCAGTTAGTAGACAACTCACCGTGAGTTCCCATTATTATTGACGACATTAACACACGTACTATGAAATTTAGTAGAAATTGTGTCGAAAAACCATACAATTTAACCAGAAATTCACCAGTTCGAAAATTTGTGAGATTTTAAAACCGTTCCCTGAAAGTAGCTAGTTTTTCTAAGTGGATCGTAGCGCCATCCGGCGAATTCTTATGACAACATTATCAAAGGAGTAAAAGCATCTACAGTATCTATCTATTTGCACCAGAATTTTTTTTCTGGTGGTTCACAAGTTGTACTTTTAGCATCTAGAAGCTGCAAACAATGGATGGCGATTATGTAGGGAACAAAAATGCACGCTCAAGACACTGACAATTAATGCAAATAAAAAAGAAAAAAACGCCCACCAGGGGATGCGCGAAGACAATTGAGCATAACGGTGACGTTTTTCACAGAAGGAACCAGGAAAAGTGAAATCGAGCAATAAATCATTACTGGCTCGATAAAAACTAAATTTTCCTCTTGGTTGAACAATGTGAAGAGGTGGGCAGAACGAATATTTTGTACTAATTACAACACGCGCTAATTCTTATGTACACTGCATGAGCCAAAAAAATATTTTTGGCAGAATTTCCTGAACCACAGGTATAGGGATCACTCGAGCGGATCAGTTTGTTTGTTTGTACGTTCATCATTTTTAATTTTAGCTCGTAAAAGACAAAGGTTTTCTCGAACTTGGGCAATTTTTTTTGAAGGTTTACTAACCCACTTTTTATGCTACGCACTTGTTTAATTTTATTGCTTTTTTGTGGAAAAAAAACTAAAAAAAAAAGCAAATAGTATACAATTTTCGTAAGGAAACTTAACTTTCTCGACTACGATTTTTGATTTTACATATCGTATCCCCGCTTCAAAAGTGACAACTCAAAATTGTCCATTTCCTCTTTCACACAGTTTCAAAGTTAAGCGAAAAACGACATGTCTGAAGTAACCATAGTTTCGGATAAATCAATAAGAAAATTGATTAAAAATTGAACAAAAAAAATAATTAGTTGTGTCATTGTGGTTGATTTAATCCTGTTTCATTGATTTGCAGAAGTTGTAGATCAGAATCAACTTCCTTGTAGTGCGACACATTTACCTTGGGCTGTTTATGTTTATAATATTTAAAATTATCCTGTTACCGAATTAAAGAAATAAATAAACATGGAAAAAAATCCAAAATCGTCTGCTAAAAACAGTCGCATTTTATTTTGATCCTTGATCCTTGATCCTTTGATCCTTGGATCAATCGTAAAAACTAAACGCACATCCCATTTACAAACAATGTTATTACGAACTATTGCTCTGGTCCCTGAGGTGATTGTTACTATACATTTGTGAATTCTCAAACATTTGAGATTCATGTTTAGGAACTTGTTATTTTACGAATATTTGTTAAGTCCCTATATACGGATTCGTAAAAACGCGAGCCCCTATATATATATATATATATATATACATGTGCATGTATGTTCCTACAAGTGACGTCATATGATTTTTTTTAAAAAATGCGCAATTTTACCAATTTCGCAAAACAACGACATAAACAAAGTCGTAAAACTAGATATAATAGCAATTATTTCCGAAAAATAAATTGAGCATGGGATCACGTGGGACAAGTGATTTTCTTTGGGAAAAATTCTTGAAAATATTGAGGACGCCTGCGTGTCTTAATCTCAAACTTTCCACCACAAATATCTGGAGGCGAAATAGGCGAGATACAATATCCGGTTCAGTGTTCCATAAGTGTCACTTGTTCAACAAACCTACTTGAAAATCGTTTTTTTTTTTAAAAAATCTTCGGAGTTTGATTCATGCAAAAATAACATTCGGTCCTTATGCTGCGCCATCGAAATAAGTTTTAAACCATTTAACTCCCAACAATTGCAACCAAACAATGCTAGAAATCTGGATTAGAATGAGTGGACATACCACAAGTACATACATGTATTTTGTATAACATAAAATGCTACTAAAAGCGACTAAGTGCAATTTTCCTAAATATACACATTTTCTGAAGAAAAAAAAGCTCTCTGAAAAAAAGGAAAAACTTTGCAAAAAAGAAAATAAAGTCTTAAATAAATGGTTTCCAAATGATAAATTTTTTGAAAATAACATTCAATTTTTCAGACAAAAACGGTAAATATTGTTTATAAACTATATTGTATTTTCTAATAAAATAGCATTTTAAAACAAAGTTTTCGATACAGTTTTTTTAAATTAAATTTTTGTTGATATCATGTTTTAGTTTTGATGGCATTTTGCAGATTACGATTATCTGGGAAACTATTTCCCCACCTTATTCAAAAACCCAGGTGCAACACAGCTTCAAATTCTTTAAGTTTGATAATTAAGTAGAATAACTGACTAAAACAAGCGCCGTGACAATGCACGCGATGGAAATTAGTACAATAAAACGAACCAATGCCCATCACGTGCCCCTCTACGTGAATCCGCGTCACGCCCAATTGACCCTTTGCCCAATCAGATCCTCTTGCGGATTTTTAAGGAACTATTGAAAGGCCTTTAGAAATAGATGTACATGACGTACGATAATTCTAAGTGCAGCGATCTGCTGTTCAATGCCAGAGCAGGGTCAATCGAGACCAACTCTAGGACTAGACATTGGAATGGTGGTGGACAGGAGTGTCCACCGTGCTCCTTCCCGATTGAGAATGTGGAGCACATAGTTAAATTTTGTCCCAAGCTGGATCCAGTCCCAGACCACTGGAAGGATGTCCCACTAGGGGATCTCCTGGGCTTTGGTAAGCCTGGTGCTGTGAACCTGTACTCCACACTCATCAAACAGCGTTTAGTGACCTGGTGGCAACTCCACCAGGCGTCACTCCCCTGACTGTCTATCTGATACCCAGTAGTACTGATGATAACCACATTGGCCTGCAACCTATTTTGTTAACGGGTAAGTATGTAACTGGTAAGTATGTTACTGATATAGTCCAGGCAAAGTGGAATCTTGCTATTTGGGTAAAGGATAACCACAGGGAGGCACACTGGTGCCCATTGGCTTAATATTTAGCCCTCCATTTGAAAGGAGTAAAAACTATCTATATCTATCTATCAAAATAAGTTAGCAAACTATACTGATAAGTGTCAACGTGCTCGCACCCATTCATTGTATAATTTATGAAAACAAAATGATAACCAAAAAAGTCAGTTCGAACCTTTAAATAATACACCGAGAAAACTGGTGACGCTATCAAGATGGCGTCAACGACCGTTTATGTCTTCAATCTCAACATTCGATATCGACTCGACGCACTTATGCCCTATTCACAATGATTTTCCAAAGTCTAATCTTGAAAACGTCGCCAATCTTATCCACTGTCGACAGGCAATTCCCAGTGAGAAAATGATTCACAGTAGAAACGACATGTTTGGCCAGACAATTTGGCCAGAGCGCCGCAGCGATTTTATCCGGGCAGATTCGTAATTCGTGCCGCCATCTTGTTTGGTTGACCGTCGATAGAGCTGGGTTGGAGACTTCTTCTAAAATGTTGGTCAACCCATCAACGAGGAAATGACGAAAAAATAACGTCTGAAAGTACATTGTGCGCATCCGCCATTTTCGTTGATCTGGGTCGTCCATCCATTGGGTACCCAATGTGCTAACGTGCTGTTACCCAATAACAGCACGTTAGCAATTGAAAGTATCCTTGAACACTTAATTTCGAAAGAGTGTCGCGTAGTAGTTTTGCAGACCCTTACCACTAGGCGACACTTTTTCAAGGACACTTAACGTGCTAACGTGCTCTTACCCATTGTGAATGCGGCATTACTGTGTGGAATTTGTTTGTTCGCTGTATAGTATAGGCTACTGAGTTAAATTGAATTGAAAACTTGTGGGCAACATGTGTGTAAAGTTATTTTAAGGCTTTTAAAATCATTTGTATAACAAATATATGAATAAAGGAGTTTTATATAAAGATTAATATTAAATCGAGTAAGTGGAAAGAAAAAATCTCTGAAGTACTTGTTCTTTGCTTATTAAAAAAAAAGCGAAATTATTTCATTACTGTAATTCATTCTGTATATAAATATGCATGATGCTTATTTGTAAGAATGTATCAATACACCCTGTATATTTAATGTATATTCTAGATTTTCTGCAAGAAACTTCCAACATCTATAATGTTTAAATGTTAAGAGTGGGAAAAATCAAAGTCTTCAGTGCACTTTTCCTTTACGAAAATAGTAAGAGCAATTATTAGCTTTAAAACGATTAAAACAAATTCGTTATTTTTAACCGGCATTGCGACTTAAAAATTGCCATCATTTTTGTCATATAACTTAGAATAACGTGTCTTTGGGTCCACTATTTTTTCATAACTGTGATATTAGTTGGTTACATTGTGGTCCCCTGGGCTTATAATAGTTGGGAGAAAACTGAGCTGAATCCTCGAGCATGTGCATGCAAATCAACCATTATTTAATTACTTCTATAGTTGCATAGTCGTGATACCAAAACTAATATGTGAATGTGCATGTGCAGGAGATGGTGGAATAATTTTAAAGGAAACGATTGTGCTGACAAGCCCACCTGCGGTATCAAATGTGAGACTTAGACGTGTTCTATTCATGGATGGTAGTTAAATTTTTGAATTAATTTCGATTCGAGCATTCCAATAGCTTTTCCAGTGCCACTCTTTGATGTCAACAAGGATATGCTTTCTCTCGTGTCTACGTGAAAACCCACGTGAATGGCAAATAATTCAATTCTCTGAGGAATATCGAAGCTGTTTGTGTATTTTAATTTACTGGGTAAAAGTTGAAATTTGATAGCCAAGTCTAGCTCATCCTCGCCCATTGTCTCCTTCCTGTTCCTCCTCATTTTTCCAAGAATTCGTCATATTTTCGTTGTTGAATTTCCTGTTTACTTGCTATGGATATATCAGACACTATATAAAGACAAAATGCGAATTGGGTCAAATCATAACTGTATTTACCCAGTTGGGATACCATCGTGTTTTGTCAATTTGCTTCAGAAGAAAACGTACCAGGTATGAGAATATACTGCACCATGAATTCCTATTTTCAAAATGCATGCCACTACAATTAATATACAGTATAAAACATGAAATGCTAACAATTGTTTCTTGTAACTGCTAATATTGTATTACATGCATGGGAGAGTTTTGGTTCCACGATAGTTAAACATTGGAAACTGAAACGTGCTTTTATAGGATTAGAAAATAAACATTGTATTTATTAATAAAATTGTCCGTCAATGAATGCTTTTCTAAGCAGAAAAAATTCCTGCTGTAACTTTCAAATTACATGTTAACAAAACTTGCGAATGTTTTTAGAATTACTTGTTATTTTAAACATGTTAGAAATTGACATGTTCCATGCATTTGTGTTTTTAAACGGATAAAGAAATTCAAAGTAGCAAGTATAATTGTTGTATTAGCTATGTCAACTAACTGTGCATTATTTCAAAAACATGAGCACAAATGTGAATCAATATTATTAGCAAGTAATTTACATGTTATGCAGGTAATAAAGCAAGTTTTAATAGTTTTTTAAAAGTAATATGCTTCGCTTTGCAAAGACTAAAAAATCTAGAAATCTGTCCTGCTTCAAGAACATTTTATTTTTAACAGTTTCAAGATGAAGTTTCTCGCGGTCCTTGTGATCGCCTCGCTGTTGGTGACACTCGTTCATTCTGCACCAGCAGAATTTCAGACAAGCCCGGAAGTGGACTTCAACGAAAAAATGACAAGAGAAAAGAGATTTTTTCCATTGATTGCACAGTTTGCACTTGCGATTGCTCGAGCAGTGGCCAGAGGAGCGAATCGAATACATAAAGCAAATGAAAGCCAGGGCAAAACTGCTACTACTGCGGTGATGAGGAACCATTGATTTACAAAATGTTACCAGTGTTTGAGGAAATCATTTATCGTGAATTAACCTCTGTATTTTCATAAATGTAGACGGGTTACCATTAAAAGAATATTTCATGATCTGGACATAAGTGCTCGACTTCATTGTGTTTCTAACGCAGATGTCCACAGTTTCTGAGTTTTTAAAGACAAGTGCAAGAAATCTGATGGATGAATCTTGATTTTCTCCTATAGGTAGTTTTATTCGAATGGGAGATTCATTGACGCACTTTCATTTAATACTGTTGAAGAAAAAATCCAAAATGGTGCTGTAACTTTTTCAAATACATGTAATGCATCAATCAAAAATCAAATAATTATATAATATGAAAGCAGATTTTATAAATTAAAATGTGATATCATGCATCATGAAAAAAGCCACTGCAATTTGAAAAATGGAAAAATAAAATTGATTTTTCAGTTTTATTTTATGTTAAAGGGACAACAATTTCTAGACGTCTTGGTGCTCTGACCAAAAATCTTACCTCTCAACCTAGCCGAGAGAGCAAATGCTCACATTTTTATTTAAAAGATTTGTTCAGAGCATTACATAATATTTTTCTGCAGGCATTAGAACATTTCAAGATGAAACTGCCATCGAGCAAAAGCAATGTACATGCATCTTGATGAGCCGAAAATGCATGGGCATCAAGCGTAAGTTGTCGTGGGACAAGTGATTGACCCGTTTATTTTTTCCCGATAATAAGTTTCATATCTAGTTGCCCGATCTTGATGCCAGCAATAAGACGTTTGCTTTTCAGAAATTGCACACAAGTAGGAATGCATAATGATAGACTTCAAGTGGTCGGTGAAAATCTTTCGAAAAACAGGACACGACCAGAGATTTGTGTTATAAAAA
>JAQGBX010000866.1:0-29663 GCA_034698745.1 Megaphyllum sjaelandicum
ACATAAATCCAGGAAGAAAAGGGCGTTGACTTCGCCATATTGAAGATCAAAAGGATTTTACGGTCCGTAAGTTTTCATTCGATGAAAACGCGTTGTTTACATTTCAACGTGGTTACGCCTGACGTTTCTTCAATTTTCTGACAAAAAAAAATCACTTTCAGTCTTTTATGTACGAATCGGCCCGGGATATGTTTTAGTCGATTTGAAAGCAAAAAAATGAAAACTGGCTTTACTTTTCGCTTTAAAATCGCACTGGCTCGTATTGTGCATCTATGCTGGAAAAGTGAAGCTGGCCATGTTGAGAGTTCGTGATAGGACAAATCAATCGATAATATGCAGTTTAATAACGAATGTTTTAAATTGCTCTAGAAATAACGCCGAAGTTTAAAATTATTATGAACATAACGTAAAGTTTTGTAAAAGTTCAATTTAAAAAGTAAGTAACATAATAGTTTTGAAAAAATGTTTTCAAAAAGTTGAATTTATGAAATTATTAGAAACTCCAAAAAATGGTACCAACTTTTTCTTTGAAAGTTTCTCAAAATTTTTAAAGTTTTGATTATATTTACCAATTCAAAAAAAGTTTTCACAAAGTTTAATTTATAAAATATATACGAAAATTCAACAAATGGTACACTGTACTATTTCTTTACACTTTCTCTAAATTTTGCTAATTTTCACCGTTTTTTCAAACTTTCAAATTTAAATTTAGAAAACATAAGTTTTCGAATATTTTTATTAAAAAAAAGTTTTAGAAAAGTTCAAACATTTTTTTTTTAAAAAAAGCAACATTTTATGCAAATGAAAGCAGATTTGATCTTCTATTTTTACCATCAACAAAAATGGCCTTTTTTCAACCCCTTTTCTAGACCTCTTTGAATTCGTAAAATTATAACGAGGTGTTTGACCTCCCGTTAAATCACGTGTTTAACGTTTTTTCTTTAATACACTTCCTTCGATTTCCAGACGACTGTCTGTCTCTTCGATCGATTAAAATAAAGATGCAAACCCCTTAATTCAGTATACCCCGGCTCCCTTTTACGAAACTAGGGCTTTTCACCAAAAATATCCCGTATAGTTACATGTATATTAATTTTTAGTGCCTTTGTTGCGAACTAAAATGGCGCGTTCCCTCTTCTTTTACGAACTAATGTTTATCATATTCTTTTCTCCCTTTTCCTTCCGACGTGAAACGGGTAATTTTCCCAAATTAAACAACTTTCGATTCGCCATAGTAACCGTGAAACGTGCCGTTCTGTCACCATAGTAACCGTAAAACGCTCTATTCCACCTTTTATCACCATGGTGACCATGGAACGTGTTGTAGGCCTACCATCACCGTGGTAAGAATGGAACATGTCTTTCCTTAGCCATGGCAACCGTGGAACGCTATATTCCATCACCATAGTAACCGTGGAACGCTCTATTCCATCACCATAGTAACCGTGGAAGATGTAGTTCCATAACCATGGCAAACGTGGAACGTGTCCTTTCATCACCATGTTAGCCGTGGAACGTGTTGCTCCATCGCCATGGTAAGAATGGAACATGTCTTTCCATAGCCGTGGAATGTATTTCATCATCATAGAAACGATTGAACGTGCCGTTCTATCACCATAGTAACCGTAGAACGTGTCGTTTCATCACCATATATGGTAATAAGCCACGGAAGATGTAGTTCCATAACCATGGCAACCGTGGAACATGTCCTTTCATCACCATAATACCATTCAATGCGTCATTTCATCGCCATAGTTACCAAGATGGCGACCATGGTTAGTCTGGTTTTAATCTAGTTTTTTTTCTTAAAAAAGACGCATTTTCCCTTCCATTTTTGAAATGGTAACACAACAAATTATAAATTAGCCCGAGAGGGTAATCTATAATCGAGTTAACGCATTTGCAATTTGATCTCAATCTTGTTAATTCGCTCGAAGCCACTAAATTATGCGCACGAAACTAAAATTGGCTAAGTGGAAAATTTGAAAATATTAAAAAAAGTTATTCCCCAAAAAAAAGGTAACTTCCCAGGTTTGAAACTATCCCCCAATTGGGTTTAATTGAAATTTATGTTTCTTACTCTCCGTGCATATTCACTTATCCTCGTATAATATACGAGCTTATAAATTAGTTCGCTATATCCGGTTTTCTTGGCGCGGCCTGATTCAATTTTCCCTAATTGGAAAGTTGATAGGCCTACATTTCGTCGTCCGAGAATAACGTATTTAAAAATGTTTCAAAAATCATTTCTTCATTTCTTCCGAAACGTTCAGTTTTATATGAAAACTTTGGAAAATTTTAAATTTATCCTGAAATGTTACGTAATTTCTCTCAAATTTTATTTTTTTGATTTTGAATATTTCAACTAGATCTGTATTATAATTGAGTAAATTACCCATATTTTAAGCAAAGTAAACAAATATTAGTAAATTACTCACACTTTCAACATTTTTTCCAACTTTTTAAACAAATTTTCCAACTTTTCAATCAAATTTCCCAACTTTTCAAGCATTTTCAAAATTTTCGAACAATTTTTTTCCAACTCCTCGAACAAATTTTCCAGCTCTTCGAACAACTCTCCGAACTTTTCGAACAAATCTCCGAACTTTTCGAGCAAATCTCCGAACTTTTCGAACAAACTTTCCAGCTTTTCGAACAATCTTAACAACGTTTCGAACAAACTTTCCAACTTTTCGAACAAACTTTCCAACTTTTCGAACAAATCTCCGAACTTTTCGAACAAACTTTCCAGCTTTTCGAACAAACTTTCCAACTTTTCGAACAAACTTTCCAACTTTTCGAACAAACTTTCCAACTTTTCGAACAAACTTTCCAACTTTTCGAGCAAACTTTCCAACTTTTTCAACATATTATCCTAGACGGTTCTTTTTTTTTTAATTTAAACATTTTTTGTTTGTTTTAAATATCTTAAAATCCCCTTAAATTTTCTCTATTTCACGTAAAGTTTTTCAAGTTTCGCGAGCTCTTTCTCCATTTCGAACCTTCTCAAATTCTTTACAAATTTCAAATACTTTCGAACAACCAACTTCCGGATATAGCGAAATAACTCTCGATTGTTTCTAAGAATTGTTGTACCAATCGAGTTTTCTGTTGTGTATTTTTAAAAGCACATACAGTAAACTTTTATTTCGTTGGTGTTCTACGCGTGAACAAATATCACATTACAGTGCATGCATTACTGAATGAAAATGTCTCGAAAGCCGAATTCCTGAGGTTTAAAAATGCGGACCGAGGGCTAAGTTTAGCATTTTTTTTCATTGGATTTTTCCCTGAGACGCGTTCAGGAATTTGTTTCTGAAATCAAAGTTCAAAGACCCCTCCCTTCTCACGAAACAGCTGCGTTTGTTTCTCCCCCCTCCCGAATTTACTTTGCGGTTCCTTCTCGCGTTGAACGAAAATCAATCAATCCGTTATCGAAAGGGTCACGTCGATTTTTTATCGCCAAAAACGAAGAAACGGTCAGTTTTGTCCACTTTCGGAACTTCGGAATGCCTGGAAGTGCGAATTTTACGGAGGAGCCTCCGCCTCATTTCGATGTTTTTTGAACTGGTAATCTAGCATGGACATCGTGTTTATATATACAGGTAGTTTGACAAAATTGGACGGACTTTTATGGAGTTTTTCGTGATATTTTGCTAAAATTGTCCAATCTGTTTAGTTAGACGTCGTGCACATGCTCCGCCAGTTTTCATTTTCTTGCCACGGTAACGATGGAACATTGCGTTCTAAAAACTCGATTCCGTTGCCGTGGTAACCGCGTGGAATTTGTGGTATAGTTTCGATTTCTGTAACCATGACATGTGGCTATTTGTTGATTTTAGCTTCCATTTTGTTACCGTGGTAACGGTGGAACATCTTCTATAGTTTCGAGTTTGTTACCATGGCAATGATGTTGTGAATGTTCCATTTTATTACCGTGGTAACCGTGGAATTAGTTCTAGAAATTCGATTTTGTTTCCATGGTAACCGTGGAACTTGTCCTAGAAGTTCGATTGTATTGCCATGGCGACCGTGGAAATGTGGAATTGTTCTAGAAGTTCGATTGTATCGCCATGGTAACCGTGGAACTTGTCCTAGAAGTTCGATTATATTGCCATGGCGACCGTGAAAATGTGGAACTGTTCTAGAAATTCGATTGCATCGCTATGATAAACGTGAAACTTTTTCAAGAGGTTCGATTGCATTGCCATTCAACTTGTCGTAGAAGTTCGATTGTATTGCCATGGCGACCGTGGAAATGTGGAATTGTTCTAGAAGTCCGATTGTATTGCCATGGTGACCGTGGAACTTGTCGTAGAAGTTCGATTGTATTGCCATGGTAACCGTGGAAATGTGGAATTGTTCGAGAAGTTCGACTGTATCGCCATGGCGACCGTGGAACTTGTTCGAGAAGTTCGATTGCATTGCCATGGCGACCTCAGTGGCGTTCTAGAAATTCTACTTATGGTAACCATGTGGAATGCAGCGTGCTAAATTTGCGATTTTGTTACCATGGTAACCGCATCACTGTCTTACCCCTCGAGGGTCACTCATAAATGATGCGCTGCCATTTTCGCTTTTGCTGGATTAATCCCCCTAATGGTTTTAATTATTCCATGAGTTAGACTGAATTTAATTTCGTCGTGAAATACACAAAAGCACGGTATATATGTGACAAAATACTGTAATCCATCGGAAGTTCGTTATTTATGGACGAGTCCAAGCGCGAAAAAAATGCGAGGCGAGGGGTGGAAGAAAAAGTGAAAATTTCCAGCTGGAAAAATAAAGGTTGTAACCCGAACCCTCGTCACTCCGTGGGACAGGAAAGGGGTCAACCCCGGGGTGGGGGAACACACGCAAACGCGCAAGGGTTCAAGGGTCAACGCGACAGAGGGAGGATTTTTATTTATCACGGGCTGAAGGGAGAGGGAAAAACATGCGTGTTTTTGTAAAAATGTTGCCCAGACTGTTTTATCTTTCTTGAAAATGGCGGTAGGGGGGATCGTGAAGGGGGGCCACAATTTAATGAAGTCATTCAACATTTGCATAAACGCTAGAATATTTTCATTGTGTTTATCACATGTTTTCTTTATTTTTAAATCGTCGGTAAATGAGCCATCAAGTTTCAATTTTTATGGGCGCTCAGACAGCTGCTATGCGAATCGCACTTTTGGTTTAAAATGTTGTTTGTTTGTTAAAAATTGCTTTAGTTAGTTAGATATTTATTTAGTTTGTTAGAATTACATTTATTTGTTGTAAAATATACAATTATTTTTAACAAAGGAAAGTTTTTAATCTTTTTAATTGATAAAATAAAAAAGCAATCTTCTTGTAAATAAGTTTATTACAAAATAATACTTTATTTAGTAAAATTATATTTATATAAGTCGAATTTCTATTTTTTTAAGGAAACAAGTCTACAAAAAAAAACTTGGTATACAGTAAATGTTGCTTGGTAGAAACACCACTATTCATCTAAGTACATAAAAAGCTGTCTTAATTTATTAGAAAAAAGTATTTCTATTAAATAATCTTGTCGGATTAAATTAAAAACAAAAATCGTCCCCTTTTGACCTCACGGTCGCCGATGATATCGTTGATAAATTTAACGAAACGTTATTTCGAAATCGATTAATTTTAGTAGAAAAAGATGACGGGTCCTGTTGCCTTAATCTTTAAACTGGTCACATTGTCAAGTTTAAAAAGAAAAAGAAAAAAAAAAAACATGGCCGCGCTTCCTGTTCGTTATCCATGCAGTTTTTCTAATTTGCTCCAGTTATATTAAACGATTAAATCGTTAGATTATCATTTAATAATTACCTTATTTTTTGTCCTCCAGATTTTTTGGTCGTTCGCGTTGGCCTTTAATCGGAACGCCGTCTTTGGCAATGAACCGAAGTGTCATCGTCCACTTAACGAATACAATGACATCGAGTGACACTCCATAAATCATACTTGTCACTGGCATGAGGTCGCGCTGCGACGGATCATCCAAGATGGCGACGCCCATGGTGCGCTATGTTCAATTTTCGAAGTGAGTACAATGCATTTTTCATAAGTTTAAAGGCCAAAATCGAGAATATTTCTTGTAAAAAGTTGAACAATTCATCAACTATTGAAGCTAGAGCAATCCTATTTCACGATAATTTTCGCGAAAACGTGTTTTTTTTCCAATTAAAAGTGAATAATTTACATAATTTAAATTTTATTAAATATACAATGTGCCCTCAAGATGAAGAGGGATTGGGCATTTTTCAGTAATTTACTGCCCAAAATTATAAAAATTGCGTTTAAATACATGAACAATTTAAATTCTCAAAGTTCATATTTTTTTTCCAAATTAACGGTAAAATAAGCGAATGTGTTTTTCCTAGTAAAAGTGAAGAATTTTTTTTCATTTGATAATGACGAGCAGGGTTTCCCTGAACCTGGAAAAGTCAGGGAAGGATTACTTAGTTTGAAAATGTCAATGAAATTCAACGCATTAATGTTGTCACGATCCAAAATAAAGGCTTCTACGTGGTTCCGACCATATTCCGAGCTCATATTTGCACAATTATCCACGTTTTCCTAGCACAAATTTTCAACAATTTCCCACGTTTTCAAGGCAGAAATTTGCAACATTTTCCACGTTTTCCGGGCAGAAATTTGCAAAATTTTACACGTTTTCCGGGCAGAAATTTGCAAAATTTTACACGTTTTCCTAGAGCAAATTTGCACAAATTTTCCACGTTTTACGCGCACAAATTTACGAAATTGCCCACGCTCAAATTTTTTCGTTTATAAATACGTAAAATAGTGAACAGCCTCCGATGAAAATATTCCAACATTTAAAGAGTGTAAATTTTCAAAATTTACATCCTTATTCGAGTACAAATTTGTAAAAAAAAAATGAACATGTTTCGAATGCAAATACAATATATGTAAAATTTTAAAGAGCCTTTCATGCTAAATTGTAAAAATAATCCTAATTAGCGGTAATATGCTCTAAAACGTGTTTTTCTTGATACAAAGTTTTAAAAAAAAAGGGCCATTTTCAGTGACCGTTGCACCCGATCGCGTGAACCCGCTGTGAGACGTCCGATGGCCGAAGAGGGCAGAGAGTGACAGCAGTCCGAAACTCCAATCTGCAGAAAGCCAAGATTTTCCAATCATGTCTGCCATTTGCGGCGAGTTCGTGCAGAATGCCTGGCGCAAGGACCTCTGTTCCAACTGCTTCAAGGCCCGCTCGGACCACGCACTGACCAACGGCGCTGGAGCGGACGACGTCAAGATGCCCCCGTTGGTGGCCGCTGCCCCCAAGATGGCGCCTTACGTGCCGTTCAAGAGGACCATCCTGGAGATGAACCACTCCAATGGCCCCCTGGATTGCAGCAACAACAACAACAAGTTGATCAGCAACAACAACAACAGCCACAACGCTGGCCTACGGCTTCCCCATAGTAAGTTTTCCAACGGCACTTCCGTTAGCGATCAACCTCCGCAAAATCAGCCACAGCGCAAGATTGGCTCCAGCGGTGTACACTTGTGGGAAGTTGGTCAGATGCCCCAAGTGCCCAAGAAAGGCAGTTTGGTCCAAGAAGTGAGTATTGCAAACGGATCGGAGGTGAAGCCGGTGGACAGCGGGACCAACGGCGCTTCCAGTTTCAGCCACGAGTCGAGTAAGCTCGGTAGCGTGGTCAAACCCGGCATTCTGAAGGACAATGCATCCATGCCAGTCAGCGTGCCCATCAAGAAGGCCTCCAATCAGCCGGGCCGGAGGAGCAGCGTTGTGTTCATCGACGAATCTCAAGTCATCGGCTATGGCGGCAACGACTACAACTGGGACGACGACGAATCCAGCGACGAGCCCAGCGACGTGGACTCCCTGGAGAACTACGACCTGACCGAGGAGGACAAGGTGATCTGCGAGCTGACCGACCGCAACACGGAGTACAACGCTGACAACACCAACCTGCTGCTGAGCGAGAGCCGCAAGCCGGCGGCCTCCATCTTCAGCCGGCAGATCGGCGGAGCCGCGGCTGCCGTTGCCGACAAGCTCAACCCACAGAGCTTCTACTCCATGCCGACCAAGCATGAGCACAAGCAGTTGGCGCGTGAAGAGACCGAGGATGGACGCTGGGCTTCGGAGAGTGCAGCGCACGAGTGGGAGGATGCGACACCGGACTGGAGTACCGCAACCACCCTGTCGCAGGAACGGGACTGGGACAATGCCATGACGCCGGAAAAGGACAAAGACAAAGCAGCAGCAGACTGGAGTACCTCCACATCGCCTTTGCAAGGTAGGGGCTGGGACACTGCCACGGTGCCAGAAAAGGATTCTGACAAAGACGCGCCAGACTGGAGCGCCGGAGGTACGTCACTGGTACAAGGATCGTTCAAAGCTGAATCAGACAGAAGTGATACAGCGCCGCTGATGCAAGAGTCGAGGAATACGGTGCCAGACCGGACCACTTTGGTGTCTTTGGAGAGGGATTCTGACAAACTTGCGATTGAAGCGCAGACAGTTAATGGTGCCCCAGTCGCCAAAGCACACTTTCGGACTAACGATGCAACGCGACCTGATCCGGATGCTAGGAATAGTTCTGGAAGTGACGCCTTGTCATCTTCGCCGTCTGACCAGCCAACCCGCGATGCCAGGTGCTTCATCAATAGCCTTTTCACTGCCGATAGTGAGCCTACTAGAATGAGCTTTCTGACCTCGGAAGAATCTGAAGAGGACGATGGCACCTTCGTGGTGAAACCAGATTCGGCACCTACTCCGACCACTGCCGTCTCCGATCCGAGCTTCGCCGCTACAGCACACCGTGCTGGCAGCGTGACAGTCCCCACCAGGAAGCATCCGGTGACCCACAGGGCCACCGCCCAGCAGCTGTTCAACGAAGAGCCGGTCACTGCAGCCGAATTGCAAGCTGTTAGTGAAAAGCTACCTCCGGCTGGTGCATTCTTTGTCGGGGATCCAAAAGCGTGGCTCCAGTTGGATGAGAACTCGTCGCTGATGTCCACCAAGCCCATTATCGGTAGCAGAAACAAAAATTGCTCTCCCTACGGCATAGTGCCCATAGCCGCGAAAGCCAAGAGCGACTACTCCACGACCAAGTTGCAACATGCACCGGTGATTCCTTCCGTCCCTCCACCGTCCTCAAACGACGAGTCTCAAAGGTTCCCTTACCAGCCCAAAGGTTCTCAACTCTCCACCAACAACACTCTAACTAACGGGCACGGTATCTCTAAAGTGGATGCTTCCAAAGACGCTTCCTTGCCAAGGACCAGCTTGGGTCCTTGCTCAACGTTCCACTCTCCGGGTCCGAGAGATGTTGAGGCCAGGTTCCTCAACCGTGAATATGCAGCGGTCAACTACTCTTGCCACTACGCATCATCCTATATCACCAATAGTAGCCCAGCCACTGGCAACTCAGCTCTGAACTTCACCACCTTGCCGCCCACACCGTTGACCAACCCGTATTCTTCAACGGCCATCCTGAAGGGCATCCCTCAGGTGCCAGAGCACTCTCCAGAAGGCCATAGTCCAGACCAAAAGCCACGACCGGTGACCAAGCCTAAGCCTAAGTTGCCAGTCAAGCCAGTGGTCATTCAGCGGAAGCCTTTGACAGACGACCCAAAGAGCCTCTGCGACAAGGATTCTGGAACAAAGAGTACCGAAGATGTCCCCGAGTTGATCCAGAGTGGCGCAGAGTCTCCAGAATCTAGTGCAAGTGACAGAGCTTCTGTTTATTATCAGGAAATTGATGGCGATGACATCAGGAAGACATCCAGCTTCGAGTCCAAGGTAGCCTCCTTGAATAGTTCATTGGACTTTGGTAAGCGGACTCCAAAAAGGCAAGCACCTAGACCACCAACGGGATTTACCAATGGCCGTACTCCGGATACACTGGATGGTCAGCTGAATAAGAAGCCTGTCGTAGACCACAACGTCGCTTCCAGAAGAAGCTCGGAACAGAGCTCGCAGGATGCTGTAACACCACTTTCGTACGTGATAAGGTAATAATGATATTTTGATTTTGTCATTTTGAGCATTTTCTCTTGTTTTGAGCCATGAATCTAGTTTTGTCCAGAATCTGGTAAGCCATTTTTATCCTGTCTTGCAGAACTAGCGCCGTTACTGACCAGTATCACGCCGATCAAGGCTCGGAGCAAACGCAAATGGTGGACCATGGCACGTCCGAACTGATGCCCAACGAGGGTTCTTCATCCTTCAATGGTCAGTCAGGACGTATGAATAGCTACTCTTTGGGACCCTCCAAGACGCCCTCTTCCACGAGCATAGGGCTTCACTACCAGAAGGAAACTCCACTCTTCAGGGAGAACGGAAAGCCCAAGAAGAGCAAATTCTCGCTCAAGAAATTGCTCAAGTTTGGCAGCAGCAGCAAAGAGGACGGCGATGACCACAGGTCAAAGGGCAAGGGTCTGCACCACCATTCCAACGGATCGGGACACGAGCGAAGGACCAAGTTGGAGATACTGCATCCCATAGACCTGATCAACAATGCCGCCAACGAGGCACTGACCAACGAAGTGACTGATCCGAATTCGGACAAAGGCTCGGGATCTTCTTCCAAGACGTCTTCCATCGGCAGCCATCGGGGCCCCGCTGAGTCCGTGGACATTGGCCATGGCACAGAGCCAGTGAGTGAAAAGCAGGTTAGTGAAGTGTCGCCCATTTCTGCTCCTCAAATGCCTTGAAAAGTTTTTAAAAGAAAAACGCTGCGGAGCCACTATCTCCTCAGACTAAATCTTTGCGCACCAATTTCAAGTACTTGCAATTTTTGAAAGGTATCTTTTAATTTTGTAATTATATATGGGCACTTTTTCAAATTTTAAAAATGTATTAAGAATTCGAAATAGATTTTTAAAATTGTAAATATTAAAATGCAAGCTTCCCAGTTCCTAATTGTTTTTACACTAAAATACCTTCCAATTAAAGTTTATTTACTGTATTTATGAGAAATGTTTCGAAAAAATACAATAAAGCAGGGTTCACCCAGATCTGAAAAACCTGGAATAGTCAGGGAAGAATGACTTATTTGTAAACTAAGGGAAATTCAAAATTAATGTGTCCACGTCGTTGGCTCTGGGGCCCATTTTTACATTTTTTAAAATGTTCCCAATACAAATTTCCCCAATTTCAGAGGATAAATGTGCAACATTTTCAGCCTTTTCCGAGGACATATTTACAAAGTTTTTAACCTGATCCGAGGATAAATTTGCGAGACTTTCAACAGTTTTCGAAAATTCCGAGGACACATTTGCACAACTTTCCAGTTTTAAAAAATTTCGACGACATATTTGCAAATTTTCAATCTTTTCTTGATATGAATTTGCAAGATTTTCAACCTTTTCCGACACAAATTGTCACGAGTAAATTTTGCAAAATATCGAATGGTTGGGGAAATGTGATTAAAAACCTGGAAAAGTTAGGGAAGTTAAAAAGGAAATTATGGGGGAACCCTATAAAATAAACTCGAGGAAATTTACGGAAACGAAAATCTGGTAGAACCTCTTCAACTTGCGCTAAATTGGGTCTATGGGCGATTTCCTAGTTTGCGGTTCATTTCGGGCCCGGGGTGTTGGTCAGTAAGATGATTTCGCCCAACATTTTTTGTACAAATTTCATATTAATCTTTGAACTTTTCTTCAAATTTTGTAGGATCTTGATTCATCTTGCGCGGACTACGCACAGTCTCGATACAAGCCTCCACCTCCTCCTCGCTCCCGATCATCGACTCAGGCAGCCGAAGAGAGCACGGGGTCGAAGGACAAACCCAGTCGCCCACCCCCGCCTCTCAAGAGAGGTCAAGCGTTGACCAGGACGCCCGTAAGATATTGATTCGCGCCCCAATTGGCGCCTTTCGCGTTTAGGTTTTTTTAATCGCCGACACCCGTGCTGCTCATGAATATTTAGCCACCTAAATTTGACTTTCTTACACCCCCAAATACCCGAAATGATGAAATTACACCCAGGAAATCGAAAATTATGCTAAACTGGGTGTCCCGAAATGCGCGGCACATTCCTTCCATTATCAAAAACTTGCATAACGTCGCCTATCCAATTTTAAAAATTATTTCTGGCATTTCAATGTAATTTTCACTAAAGTTCAACACCCCGAAATATAAAAATGCTACGCCTCTTATCATCTCGGTCGATTTGATAGGGCGTTCTAATAAATTTCATTTCGAAGATGATTTTCGGAATAAAATAATTTTTTTCTCTTCAAAAACTGCGTTTTTCCACGAATATTGATGAAAAATGATTAGGAATTGGAAATTTGACGTTTTTATATTTCCTACTAGTCAGAAAACCGGGGCTGTACAGACACAGTTCAAATTAATTTCGGAAGTACGGAAATTAACTTCTTACGATGACATTCTTGTTAAAGATTACCGGTAATCTGACGTTTTTTATAGATTATTCGGACTATAATCGGTTTATCGAACGTTTTGTTACACATCTCTTTAAATATATAGATACGTTAATTAGTCACAAATTTTTCAGAATCTCGACAATTTTCCTAATTTTTTCTAAAATTTCTGATTTTTTTCACAATTTAGTCAATTAATTATCGAAAAACCCTGCCAAATTGTCGAAAAATCTTCCTAACCGTCAGGCATTTGCAATATTCTCGAAATATTCGCAAAACTGTCAAAAAAATTACAAATTTTGTCGAAAATTATCAATCTGCATTAACATCTTCCAAACCCGAAAAACTCGCAAAATTGTCAGCAATTCGCAAAATTATCGAAAAACTGGTAACGTTTTTGAAAATTAGCAATACAAGTATTGTCGCAAAATGTGCTGAACTTTCAAAAAAGTGCAATCTTTTTTGCCAAATAAAAACAAAAGACGCCGAGATTTGTATCATAATCGATATCCAAATCCAATTTATTTTTGCAATATTTTATAAAATGACTTATTAAAAGCGCTACTCAGTCAGTTTTTTTTTATTTCCGAAACTTAGGCTGTGCTGACTTAAAATTATTAGCCTCTCATTCAATAATGAAGATTGTAATTAAATTAAACCGGAACGTAAAGTTGGAACGCGTAAAGTTCCAAAACGTTAAACTCCCAAATTCCAGTTTGTTTCTCATCTTGAATGTTAAGAAATAAAAATAAAAACTTATCAAAAGTATTAAATTTTATGTCTAATAAGTGGTTTCTGCTTCCGTAGGCCGTTGACGAGCCCCACCAAGAAGAAGCTTCGACACCTGTGCTGAGGAACCGAGAAAAGAAGAGTGGGATGAACGTGGAAAACGAAGAAAACAGAAACTCGGTTTATTCAGTGGGAATGGAGTATGCGAATCTCGGTAAGCTTCGTGAGTTCTTAGTTTCTCCAATATTTCGTGAACTGGATTTAAGGTTTCGATCTTTGCAAATCCCCAATCTTTTCTTCGTTCGTTGAATTTCGCACACTTTCCAATTATTTCTCCGAAGGAGACGTAAGAAATAAGTTGGCTCCGAAGAAGCCCGGTCGCTGCTCGAGCAACAGCATGATGGACATCTCCTCGGGCTGCGAGATGACCAATGGCGAAGAAGCCAATGCTTCAGGCTTGCAAGAAAACTTTGGCGGACTTGAGATGAGGCAACTAAACGGCCATGGAACTGACAAGGTAACCATCAATCCATTGGGGCGAGTTCAAGGTTGTTTTGTGCTGGCCTAAGATTATGTGGGTTGGATTGTTGGTTTCTGGATTTGATGCAAGCTTGAGATTTACTGATTGTGGATTGTCCGGAGTTGGATTAAATGTTGTGGATTGTCCAGGGTTGGATTGTATGTTTCAGAATTTCCAGGATTGGATTGCAGATCTGTGGATTATACGAGGTTGGATTGTCAGGGTTTGGGAATTGTCTGGGATTGAATTGATTATTGCGGATTATCCATTTTAGCCTTAGATTACTCCATAGTTAATTATGCAGATTTATCTCAAGTATTCTCAGTAATGTCTGTTCATTGTCCCTTTCTCCACAGGCTGAAGTCACTTACTACGCACCTACCGAAGAGCAGCTACCATCCGTCCAGCAGCAGGAGCACGAAGCCATTGACTCAGACGATTTGTACGCTGATCAGGCTCCCGCCCAGTCTGACCAGTCGCCATTTTCTTCCATCAATTTGGATTCCTTATCTTCCACAACTTCCAGCATCGCAAAAACGGATCCGCCGCCAACATCGACCATTGCGGACAACGCGTCTTCCGGCATTGCGGATAAGGTATACGAGCGAGTCGTTCTGAAGAGAGGCAGCCTGGAGAAGGTTTACGCCAAGATGCCCGTGACGGCGCCACCAACGTCCCCGGAAAACGGCTCCGCAGCGCCCTCTGCAACCAGCGACCCTGACGAGAGCGATCTTCCTGGAGCCGTCGCCTGGCCGAGGAGGAAATCTAGTCGTCTCAGCCTTCGTAAAACCAAGACGGTCGTCCATAAAAACCTGGAAGACAACTACGGGGCGGTCGTATCTGCCAATCATCAGACACTGACGCAGATTCTGGAGCAGGTAAGAACACAATCTGGCAGTTGTCTTTTGAACTTTTCTGTCGCATTTTCAATGTTCAATTATTTTTTCTTACGAAGGTGACGTTGACACAGCAAGCCAACACCTCGAAGGTGAAAATGCTCGAAGAAGCTTCCCTCCATTGGTCAGACTTCAAGTTGGCGGAAGATTCGCGGGTCACCGTAGTGGGCGACAAGGCGTTTTACAGCGCCACTTGGCAGCAAAATGTGGAGTTGACGCTTATGGTAATAACAAAATGTACTTTCGTTTTTAGGATGTTCTACTAGCTGTCTTAACATCCATTTGATTAATTTCTTCTCCTCCATTCTTGTGTTCGCAGGTGAGTCAGGATCCTCTGTGCGCTGCTTCGCACGTCACCCGCAACTCTTGCGTCATGCTGCCCATCGTGGAGTTCGAGGACGTGATTCCCACCAGCCTTTTCTCAGGGGATTCGTCCAAAGGAGGGTCGAAGACGTCTGAAGATGGCTACCGAAGAGGCACAGTGTGGGTTCTCGACCGCTTGCAGGCTGAGACGCTGGCCAACGTGGCGGAATCTCTGCGCCTCCAGAGTGCAACGGATGCAGAGGCGTACGAGCGCGAGACCTGCTTCGTGCTGCTGCAGCTCATCAATGGCCTGAAGCACCTTCAGGTGCTGGGCATCGAAGAGGTGGACGCGCTGGCCACCGACTTCCTGTTGACCATGAAGCACAACGACTCCAACTACAGGCTGGTCATTTTACCGCAGTCGGAGAAATTCCAGAAGAAGACTCAGGAAAAACTGTCCCTGTGTCAAAGTGCACTGTCCGCCATGCTTTTGTTGCTGGACGTCCAGGCTAAGTTGGGCGCTTGGACCGGCGAAATTCCGGCCTCGGTGCCCTCGTGCGAGGCCTTTCGCCTGATCGCCGACATCCTGCGACAAGAGCGAGCGACATCTCTGTCGCAGGCCAAGCTCCTGTTGGAGTATTTGCTCTGGGGTCCTACGGATTTGCAGGATTTTCAGCGGAAGGAAGAAGCTGGCTCCACCAAGCAACAGCAGGATGCGGCCACTCCCGGAGAGGAATTGGCCTACCAGAGGTGGCTGGACCTGGAGAGGGCCACAGTGCTCAACAACCTGATCAGGACGCAGAGCCTCTGGCAGATCCGGCTTACCGTCTTCGAGGAGTACATGCTCGCCTTTCTCGTCCGAACGTGTGCCAAAACGCTGCGGGATGCGGCCAATCAGCTGAGGGTCAATCAGTAGCCTATGGCTTTCCCGAATGTGATCGCAGTTTTGTTTTTTTAAGTCAAAGCCTCGGAGGTTTTGATGTTTTTGTAAGGTTTCCAAAAGGCAGAATCATTATTAGTGAGGAGGAAAATTTGGTGTTGATGTTTTTGGAAGTTTGGCTTATCACAATATGTTGTTTTGTTACCCAATTGAAAATATGCTGAAGTCAGACTGCGGTTTAACTACAGGCTGACCACAGTAGTTATTTATTCTTACAGAAGACACAGTTTGGGCAAAACTGTGATATTTAAGCTTCAGCAAAACTGTGACTGAAGTTGAGCAAAACTGCAGTTGGAATGAAGTGTAAGTGCGGCTTTGTTCAAGTTCAGCTGCTGTTGAGGTGGGCCAATCTGTGTTTTGAGTCGAATCTAACTGCTAGTCTAACTGCAGTTTTGTTCGAGATTGCAACCGTGAATTAACCAGCGCAAGACAGCGGTTAGGCTTGAGCAAGACTGTGATTAGGTTTGAGTAAAACTGCGGTTGAATTTGAGAACAACTGCGGTTAGACTCGAGTCTAACTGTTGTTAAGAATCGGTGAAACGTCCCCCAAGTTGCGGTGAAACTGCTCTCGAGTTTCTTCCTTAAATATTTTCTTTTTTCAAAAATTGATTTCAGAATGTTTTTCCATTTGCTCGAATTTCTGCCGATCTTTCACATAAAAAACCCTCCCCATGTTAAGCAACAATGTTTCAAATAGTGTTTCGCGAATTTTCTAATTATCTTCAAATTGCGTAGACTGCGATCAGTTTTTGTTTCGATCCCATTCTCGTCCCGCAATTTGTCCATCGGTGTAAATTTGTTGGCTTTTTGTACGATTATTATACACAGTATATATTTCTTGTTATTACAGTTTACATATTTAGGAGTTAGCCGCATTTATCAGAGTCTAAAATAATTGGAAGATGCACATATTTATATATACCAATTTTTCCTCCTTTTTTTCAGAAAAAAAGGGGGTACACTTTATTGCGAACATACGCGAATATACCTAGAGTGGCTTAATCAAAAGAAGGAAGAATCTCGCTGCTAATTTCATTGGTATTTCACTGAAAATAGAACAATTCGCCATTTCCGTAATTTTCCCCCTTATTCCAAGATTTCTTCGTTAATTCGTTGTTTTCATGTTCGTTTTTTTTTACAGATTTCAGTTTGTCGTTTAAATGAGAAAACGTTTTCCGCAATTTTTTTCCCCTTTTTCAACATAAAAATCTGCAAAGTTTAACATTTATTTCTTCAATATTTTATGAAAAAATCAATAAAAGTTTTAGTCATCGTAAGATTACCCAGTTGTTTTTTCCTTTAAAAAAATCCCCAAAAAGTATCCCTACAGGAAATACTTTTTGAGGAAATGTTTGATAAAAAACAACTTCTCAAACATTAAAGAGTTAATATTATTTCCCAAAAGTTTTCAGAATTTCAGTAGTTGTCTTTTACATAACATTATGTTTTTCTAGCTCAAAATCGAGTTATCTTTGCTGATATTCAGCTTTCATTAAGAAAAAATTCCATAATTATTTTATTTTATAAGAAAAAAACTCAAAATATTCCCAATTATTTGGAATTAAATATTATTCCCAAAAAAGTTTTAAACAATTCAGATATTTTCTTTTGCACAAAATCAAGTTTTCTTTGCGGATATACAGCTTTCTGTTATTAAAAAATAATAAGAATTTTTACTTGTTTTTTTAAATAAATTTTTTTTCCCGAATTTTTTAAAAACGTTTTAGAAAATCAGATATTTCTCGCGCAAAAATTAACTATATCTTCGCTGATATTCAGCTTTTATTAAAAAATTTCTCCATAATTGTTAAATTTTATATAAAAAAAAACAATTTTCCCAATCATACGGAGCAAATATAATTTTCGTATAAAGTTTTCAGAAGATCGGTTTTAGTTTTTTGCACAAATATCGCAAAATGAAATTATTTTCTCGCACAAAATCAATATTTCTTTGCGGATATTCGACCTTTTTTGTCATAAAATCAGCATTCTTGTAAAAGAAATATCTGTTTTTCAGCAGCTAAATCCATTTACTTCATATTTATTTAACGTTGATACGAATTTACCTTTAACATTTCAGCGAATTAAATGAACCGAGTTTTTGGTATTGTATTACATAAAATCGCCCTGTATTGTTTATATCCGAAATGATCGTTTTTGTCTATTTACAAATTGTACATTTTTGTGACAAACTTTATTCACGCGGATGTTTACTGTGAGATTATACGAATATTAAAAATGCACCACAACTAACAGAAAAATTGTTTTTTTGTTCATTTAATAGATCGCTTGACATCAAATTTGGGGAAAATCTGAAGTTTACTGTGAGTTTTTTAGAATATTTATTCTAATTTTTTTTTTTTTATAA
This sequence comes from Megaphyllum sjaelandicum, assembly GCA_034698745.1. Classification (NCBI taxonomy): domain Eukaryota; kingdom Metazoa; phylum Arthropoda; class Diplopoda; order Julida; family Julidae; genus Megaphyllum; species Megaphyllum sjaelandicum. The sequence continues at coordinate 18,137 of JAQGBX010000866.1, forward strand.
AAGATGAAATTGCGGCTCTGCCTACAAAAATGTATTTTGAAATTAGGCAATTTTTCTTTACGATAAGGAATTTTGCGGTTAAGGAGTGTTACTGATAATTGCCGATTTTTTTTTCTATAAGTCCCACACAGGTTATCCCCAGACCTGAAAAACCTGGAAAAGTCAGGGAAGAATGAATGAATTTGTAAAAGTCAGGGAAATTCAACGTATTAATGTTTTTACATTCCAAAATTAATGCTTCCACGTGGATATCTCGGGGCTAATTTGCAAACTTTATAAAGAAATTTAAGTACAAATTGCAAAAATTTTAATTGTTTTCGAGTGTATTGAATTGAATTTTTTTTAACAATTTCAGAGGTCAAATTTGCAGCCGATTTTGAGGACAAATTGGCAAAATGCTCAATCTTTTCAAAGTATAAATTTTCAAAATTTACGGAATTTTCCGAGTACAAATTTGCAAAAATATAAACATTTACCGAAGACAAATATGTAATTTTTTTTTTGTAAAATTGCAAAATAGCGATGCAAAACATGAGTTTCAAAATCGTGGATACCATTTGGTATATATCAATTTTGTCGTTGGTTATGGAAATTTGTTTAAAAATCTTTAAAAAGTCAGGGAACTTGGAATATGAAATTTCTGGAATGACCCTGATAGATAGATAAATATGTTTACTCCTTTTCAACGGAGGGCTACAGAATGAGCCAACGGATGCTTATTCATCCAATAAGTCTATGAAGGGGAGATTGTCAACCCAGCAGTCCTATGTAGCGTGAACCACAGCACCAGCCTTGCCTTGACCATGTGAAAGTTGTTAAGAAAGTCTTTGGACTTCCCTGTACATGTATCCAGGCCAAGCTGTTAGAGATTTAGATTAAGATTAAGGTTGCGTGTTCATTCGCTAGATGGCGATGTCATCCCATTTCGTCCATTCCAAACCATCTCCTTTCAAAAGAAGGGCTACAAAATCAGCCAATGAACATTAGAATGCCACTCTGCGTCATAACTTTATCGCTGAGTTTGCGTTTTCAATCGCATCAATTCCCATCGTTCATAGTTTTTATTCCCACCTACGTTTAAAGCGAAAGAAATAATTCAAGCATTCGCTATTATCTTCATAAACTTTAAGAATGAGCGAAAAACTAAGTTAAGAACTTTTGGCTAATTATTAAGCCAATGAACGCCAGCGTGCCATTCTGCGCCCATGGTTTATAACTGGGTTTGCATTTTCATCCGCTAGATGGCGCTGCCAGTCTTCGGTGATTTCCCAGCCAGCCGTCACTTTCCGTTGTCTGTGTTTGTTTAGCGCTCCGAGAAGGAACATCGCTCGCAGTCTGGCCTCGAGGTCGGGTGTTAATGCCCCGCGTTTGAATCACTTTCTTCTTCGTCGATTATTTGCCAAGATATCGTGCCTAATTTCCGTCATCTGATCGGCCAAAATCACGGTAAGCGAACGTTCTCACTTTACTTCGGAAGGCTAGCGCGTGAATGCGTTCTATGAAAAGTAGAACATACGCCCGGCTCGTGCTTTAATTCGATGTAACGTCCCATATAACGTTCTTTTTTCATTATTAACGCTTGATGTTTAGTGTCAAAATTCGGCTGTTTTCTATTAATTTAGGATATGAAATTTAAAAGATTAATATTTCGGAAGGAGCGATTTTTGCGCGAATCGTTTGTATTTCTGACTACGGTAGTCTTATCTGGAAGCTTAGATATGTGTATTGCAATAACACGGTGAACATGTACATGTAAGTAGGCCTAAATGACCATCCATCATTCCCCCCTCTTCGCGTTTCGTTTCCCTTAGCTTCGGAAATATTTGATCAATATTATTGTTTTCTCCCCTTCGCAGTGAGCGATGCGAGCATGCGAAGAAACATCGACAAGTTTAATATCGGTATTTATTTCTCGCGAGACCTTGAGTCGCTGAAAAAAAAAACGAATTCGCACCTGGAGAAGAAACACGCATTAAACATCTGCTGGCAACTTGTTGCTGATTCAGAAATTGATATTTTAGGCGTGTGATTTTTATTGTTTGTTTATGCTCGCGGATAATGGTGGTAATTGACTTGAAATTTTAGCGAATTTTACAGTATTGATTCCTACACGCGTTTTTATTTTTAAATTTTAATAAATAGAAAAAATCATTGGGATTTAACAAAGCGTCATCTAGGGGTCTATACACGCAACATACGGTGAAGATATTAAAGTTTTTTTTTAAATTAATTTAAAGGTAAGGGATGAGGGATTTTATTCTTGTGAAACTTTCGTGTTATTTCTATACAGTTCGTAGGTAATATACAGTAGTCTTTAGTTAACCATAGAAGAAGAAAAAACGTTTATACGAGGGGTCACTGCATTAATTTTAAAAAAAACGGATTTTATGGATTATAATGGAATTTGGTAGAGTACCATGTAATTATGTAAACGTCATCTATTATTTGAATTTGCATTTTGTTCGGTGATCCACTCCTTAGGTGCGAGCAAGAATTTTTTAACATTAATTTTTTGTAAATCCGAAGCAGGTTTGTAAAACAGAATGGCACACAGATCACTATTGGTTAAATGTGTAGACAGTGTAGCCATCGATTGTATGCCGCCAATATGGCGTAAAAACGTACGTGCCCTGTGCTCATCAATGGTCGACATTGCGTCGGCAAATGAGGAATGCGAGTTCATCGGGGTTATTTAACGACGGCCGAGGACAGTTATGGCCAAAAGTGAGCCGGAAATTAAATAATGTGGTATTGTTGGGTTTATTTAAGGACGCCAGAGACTAGATATTGTCCAAAGAGCATCTGAAATGGTCGAATACAGTAAGTGATTGTTTAATTTTTAACGACGCTCGAGGTTAATCATGACTATGATAACGTCAGTGTATTTCTATAATAATTCCAACTGGTTGCAAGAACAACAGGTCTTAAAACTAGTTTGTAAACATGTCGTACTTCGAGGTCTTTGCACCATCGTAATTTTTCTTTTGGTTTAAATAAATCGGTAATTGGACACCATTTCTATTGGCCAACTTTATATGGCTATTTTTATTTATGGGACAGTGATTTGCCACCAGCCAACATTTGGATAAACTTGATATAGGAAATTGTATATGCAATAAAAAGGGAACTCGTTTTGAACTTTAGAGAAGTTGGAGACGAACCTTTTCCTTCTAGAAGGAAACGGTTAAGTTGAATAAAAGAAACTACGGTATATCTTAGGCGAAATAATTGCAAAATTATTAATTGTGCCTTGAAAAAATGAAAATTGGACAAATGATAGGTTTTTTGATGACCAATTAGGCGGAATTACTGTAATTTTTGTTCGAAAATTGGACGAAAACAATGTAACGTTTGTTCAATACTTGGTAAGAAATTCTTAAATTGACCAAAAATTCAATTTTGTTCGAAAATTGGACAAATATGCTGAAATTTTTGATCGAAAATTGGACAAAAGTGCTGGAATTTCTGTTCGAAAATGTGACAAAAATCCGGGAATCGTTGATCGAAACTTGGACAAAGTTGTTGCAATTTTGCTTGAATCTTGGACAAAAATGCTGGTATTTTTAATAGAATTTGAATAAAGATGCATCAAATTTTTATCGAAAATCAGGCAGAAATACAAGAATTTTTGGTCGAAAATTGGACAAAAATGTTGAATTCATTGCTATACAATTAGACAATTGGTGGAATTTATTCTCTATACACTTAATTGTACAAAAATACTAGATATTTTGAATTCAACTAGTATTTCAACAATTCCGCCTAATTTGTGAGCCAATAATCCATCATTTCTGTCTGTGTCCAAAATTAGATTTTTAAAGAATGATAATTATGCAATATACTGTATTTTTTAAGAATTCTTAATTTATAGTGAAAATTTTAAAAAGTCATCGTTACCGTAATTTTTTGCAGCGAAGGTGCATATGTTGGCGGATTATTCAGATATGTACTAAGTAAATATCTGACTCATTTCGTCAAAAAAATTTTAAATTGTGGATTTGGTTCAGACCAGTCTAGAGTTAAGTTGAGTTGAAGCTGCAGCCCACGCGAAAACTATACCGGAAGTGTCGCCAACAAACGTCTTTTTGTTGCCGCTATTCTCGACACTCGAGTCGGGTACTTTATTTATTTATTCAAATTTTGTATCATTTTTGAACAATCGGTGAGCTGAGTCGCTCCTAACCGTTTTTTGACCCTAACGCGTGACCAAAATAAGGTTGTTTCGACCACGCACCGGAAATGCGGAACAGCCCAATGTGCACACCCTTCGGCGCCATTTTGGCGAATCGTTCATTTCAAAACTTTTATTTTCTAAAGATATCTAATGCGGGTGGTGAATAATATAGGGTACCCCCAGACCTGGAAAACCTGGAACAGTCAGGGAACTTGAAAATGTCTGGAGAAGTCTGGGAAGAATGGTTTATTTTGAAAAAGTCAGGAAAATTCAACGTATAGTCATTGGATTTACGATCTAAAATTAATGCTTTACGTGGTTAGGTCAAGGCCCATTTTCCGAGTAGAAATTTGCAAAATTCCGTCAGAGGACAAATTTTAAAAAAAGACAAATGTGCTAAATTTTCACCCTTTTCCGAACAAATTTTCCACGTTTTCCAAGGACAATTTTTCAAAATTCTCCACGTTTTCCGGGGACAACTTTTAAAAAATTTCCACGTTTTCCGAGGACAACATGGTACTATGTACTGACTGCAAGGTAAAGAATTGAATTGAATTGACAACTTTTCAACATTTTCCACGTTAGTACAAATTTTCAACATTTTCCGAACACATATTTGTCATTAGTACAGTATTACATGATTGGTCAGGATAATTTTTTTAAAACCTTTAAAAGTCAGGGAAGTTGCAAATGAAATTTCTGAGGGACTCTGTAATTATTCGTACATTTTTAGACGGGAGCTGAATGGGAGCGAAGTGCGAAAACCTGCGTTCGTAACTCGAGGATGGGGCTCGTAAAAGAATGTGTTCGTTAATCGGGGGTTATTAAGCAAAGTGACTTATCCGTTAATCTGTTTGGGATAATCTCGTTGGTTGGAAATAAATTAAATCTCTCTGTATATGTGCCAATGTGGTGCAAATGATGTCATTTTTCTCCACACTTATTTTTTCTTGCCAGGAAGACGGAAATTGGGAGAAAGGCAACAGCAGTGACATTCCTCATCTCCTCAACTTGTTTTTTTTACAACTTTTGAGCAGCGCCTCTGCTCGGGATTTCTTTTCAATCCCACGCAGTCTACTCGGGCCTGTTTTGGTTGCAGCGACCCAAATTGCCATACGCTTCATTGTGCTGGTTTTATTATGCTGTAAAATTATGCGACGATATTTGCCTTTACGTACATTTCCTTAGCGTATTAAACTGATATCCGCAATTTTCGTACATTTACTCGGATATACATTTGGACCTGATTTGGATAGCCCTATTACATGCACGTAAGTTGGGGTCGTAAGGTGGCTTAGACAGGGTAGACCTGGAGAACCAAAACAAGTCAGGGAATTTGAACATGTCGGGAGAAGTCCGGGAAGAATGGCTTATTTTAAAAAAAAAAAGACAGGGAAATTTAGTCATGTTGTTGCATTCCAAATTAATGCTTTTACATGGTTAGCTCAGAGCCCATGTTTGTATGGTAACAAACATTTTTATGGTGGCGGCATTTTACGGCGTTTATTTGTTCATTTAATTCCAACCACTTGAGGATAAAAGATGAGGACAAACTTGAAAAAATTCCCACGTTTTCCGAGTGCAAATTAGCAGCATTTTCCACGTTTTCCGAGTACAAAAATGAATAATTTCTCACGTTTTCAGACGACAAAGTTGCAAAATTCTCCACGTTTTCCGTGTACAAATTTGCAAAAATTTCTGTTTTCCGAGTAGGCCCTACAAGTTTGCAAAATTGTCCACGTTTTCAGAGTACATATATATATATATTTTAATTTTTAAAATTTTTCTCTGTTAATTTTCAAAATTGTCATTGGTAAATTTTGCTAAAAAATGTGTACATTTTGACATTACCTTAAGTCAGGAAAAAATCAGGGAAGTTGAAAATGAAGTTTCTGTGAAAACCCTGTTAGAGGTTAGCGTTCTCGTCTAGCATTCGGTAGAGCCAGGGTTAGATTCCCGGGTCGGCTATCCTCGATCGATTGTGGGTTTTCGTGGTTTCCCAAAATTCCTCCAGGCGAATGCCGGGATAGGTCCTTTGTTAAATCGGCCATGACCCTCTTCCTATCCCATCCTCCTCGTTAAAGTCCCAAATACGGGAAATATTACTAAATTGTGATGTTGGGGTCCATCATGACCAGACAGTTTAGTCTTATCTTAATTCGTATCATGATTCTCCCTGCCAAATGCTATGTACTGATTGCAGGGTAAAGAATTGGAAATTCTCTCCAGTTTCCACCGCGCATGCTCGCTGACTTCCCTGAATTAAGATATCAGTTTTCTGCCACCAATCAATCGGACGACGCAACTGGGGATCAGATCTGAAAGCTCCATTGAATTGAAAAAAGTACGTAAGTTGCGGTCGATCGTATGGAACTTATGTACACGTAGTCATCTGTACATGCACGTCCGATTCGAGTTACGAACAATTTTGAGGAATATATTCGCAATGCGGATTGCGGAGATTTCCTTTCATTTGGGTGCGAGTACAAGGAATGCTTATTGCAAGCGCTTACCACTCGGCGTACACAAGCGCTACCAAATGGGAGCACTCAAAGAAAGTTTACCCGAGCCACACTGAGCTTATGCGCTTATAAGCTTTCGAGAATGTTTTTAACATTCGTTTTTTGAGAATCTGAAATCAGATTTTTATGACACAGAGTGGCACAAGGATCACTATTAGTCAAAAGTGTAGCCATGCACAAATGTACCGTAAAAACGCGTCCCGCGCTCATCATGAGATGCTAATACGCATTTGAAATGCTTTACGCGGAATGTTTCACTTAGCACAACGCATGAAGTGGCGCCACCGAGCACACTGACCATCACACTGATTATTACCAGCGTTCATTGGGCGCCCCAAAGCTGAAAACCAACACGAAAGAAGGATTTCGAAAGTAAGCATTCTTTGTGCTCGCACCCCCCTTAGACGAAGATTTTGAAAACACTCGGGAAAGGGGGGCGGAGGATACTCGGACGGAAGATTTTTACAAATGGCACATTTGGCAGTCGTAAAGCCACGTGTTCAAAATCGGCACGTGAGACGCTGACTGTTTTGAATAAATTCGCGAGGTTATTGCTTTTTTTTAAACCAATGATTGCGTCCCTTATTCGCAAGCGTCTATACAAAAAGTGCCATTCGTAAAACTTTTCTCTGAGTACACCCTGATGTATATACTTTGTCGTATTTTGCGTGGCGTCATCCGACACCGAAATCTGTTTCGATGTTAATGCACTCTCTCTCGCGTTCTCTCGTCTGGCCGGTGATAATGAGCCATTTTTATTTTGACGGGGAAGAACGTCACGTCAAAAGGAGTGGATTTACGACGAATTGTCCGATATAGAGGCCGGCCTCCCCCCTTATAAGGCGCTTATAACAGACCTCGGATCGAGTTTCGATACTTCCAAACGCTAAACACGCTTAACTTTCATAGGCCGAAGTTCTTAGATGCTGCGATTCGGGGTACCCACAGACCTGGAAAAATCGGGGAAGAATTACTTTAAAACAAAACAAAAAAATCGGTAGAAATTTTCAAAATTTTCTAGTTTCCGAGGACGCATTTTCCAAATAATTCAACAGTTTCCGAGGACCCATTTGCAAAATTTTCATCAGTTTCCGAGGACGCATTTGCAAAATTTTCATCAGTTTCCGAGGACGCATTTACAAAATTTTCAACAGTTTCCGAAGACGCATTTGCAAAATTTTCAACAGTTTCCGAGCACGCATTTGCAAAATTTTCAAAAAACAAATTCGCCAAATTTAAAAAAAAAATTGCAAAACTTTCTCTTTCAGAATACCAAATTGTCAACATTTAAAAAAAAAAAAAAAATGTCATGCAAATTTTTAAATTTTTGACATTTTTCTGTGATAATTAATTTTCCAAATTGTCATTAGTAAAGTTTGCAAATTATTTTCCTGTTTCGATTTTGCAAAATATGTCAATTTCTGACATTATTGTCGGGAAAGTTTTTTAAACCTGGAAAAATCAGGGAAGTTGAAAGTAAAATTTCTGGGGAAACCCTGTTGTGCTAGATGATGGCATTGGTGAGGGACGTGTACAGCTCCCTGAAATATGTTAATTTTCTCAACAGTTGAATTGCATTTGCCCTTTCTTTTCTATTCAGATTAGATTTTGGCATTGCTTTACATGACTTCATTTTTGCGGGGGTTTTTCAAAGGAGATGAATCACCGTCGTGCAGTTAGCCCGGGATTTTCGGTGGTTCGAGTGGTACGGTGTTGTGCCCGTTGCGTGGGCAGAGGATGACCCCCTCCAATTCCCCCATTTCTTCTCAATAGCTTAAAACGCCCATTTCGATGCTAATGAGCTTGTTATGGCCACTTTGCAGACTCTGTACAGGGTGGCGCGAAAAATACGTTCTCGTGTTTGTAGGGGGTTGGGGGATGTTGAGTCACGGACACAATGTGGACAGGGTGAGGGAGGGGGGTATGGCCAAACTTGAGGTTAAACTCGCAAATTTTGTAACCTTTTCCAAGGACATCTTCACAAAATTTGCAAAATTGTCCGGGTTTCCCCCGAGGACAAATTTGAAATGTTTTCCATTTTTCCCCAAGTACAGATTTGTAAAATTTTCAACAGTTTATTCTGAAGAGAAAGTTGTACAATTTTTCACAGATGCTGAGGTGAAAGTGACAAAACTCTCAACCTTTCCAGAGTACAAATTTGAAAAATCGTGGTAATTGTACTAATAGACGGTTGAGCTAGTGAATTTCACCGATGTGGTCACCGATTGACCAGTGGGCGAACTACGTGTTGAAAAAGCGTTTTCGTCGAAATGATGCGATGAAAGATGATGCTTCGAAAGGGTGCTATACACGATAAATAATACTGTCAATACCTTTTGAAATGTACAGTATTATACTTATCGTGTAGGGTGAAAAAACGTAAAAATCCGGATTTTGGAATTAGTACTGGGGCGTGGTTGAATAATTGTAGGCAAGCAGTGTTACTGATATTGATTGCACGCTCATAAGTAGTGTAATCATTTGCCGGTCATTAGTATTGATAATGTAGACTTAGCATTTCCAAATTGCGCCAGTATGTTCGCGCGCATGCGAAGAATGATTGCGGTTACTGATAGTGGAGAATTGTTCGCTAATAAAGCAAAATATTGTCAATTAAACTGATCGTGTAAGTTGAGAATGTATTGAACGTGAATGATACAGCATTTTTGGAGGTATTGACAGTATACATGATTTATGTGCTACTGATAGTGTACATTCCCCTATAAGATTTGTTACTTATTAATCGTAATCTGTATCAGAGTTAGTTTGTCAATTTCCTATCCTTTTTCATCTCTGTTTTCTTCTTCAGTTTTTGCGTCTTAATTTCTGTTCATCTTCTGGCAGCTGGGAATGCTCTTGTTTTCGTTCACTTTTTTATTTTAAACGAAATTTGGCAACAGGCTTATCATCCACATAATCATTTGGCGAGGCGTTTCCGAGGGGCCCCTCGACGTTCCCAGGCTTAGCTTGTGTTTTTTGCAACAAACTTTCGCTACTTTTTTCAATTACGTCTTTCGCCACAGCCCTTAAAACCGCCCCTGAACACGCACTTTAGCACAACCCTCACCTAAGATGGTTTTCTCGCTACACATTAAAAAAAAAAAAAAGCGGTAGAAAAATGTTTGTTTTTAGACACGCAATCGGATTTTGGGGGAGTTTTTCGAACAGTTTTAGGCAGAAATTGCATTATTTTCACAAAAATTTTGTCTGTAGAAGATATTGACGAAGGTGAATTTCGAATTCATATTTTTTTTTTCTATAAATTTTGAAATTAAAAAAATGACGCTGATTTTACTGATTTTTAAAACAAAGCGCAACATCTGGTGAATAGTGAAAGTTTTTAATTCGTTTAAAATCGACCTCGCTATATATTTCCAAGACCTCACGAGCAAAAACTGCCCAAAATTGTATACTTTCTCCGAGCACAAATTTTGAAATTTTTCCTCTGTTTATTTTTGATTTTTTTTTTTTCAAAATTGTCTTTAGTAAAATTTGCGAAGTATTAAATATAGCCCGGTGTCGATTTTGCAAAATCGTGGATGACATTGGCATAGGTCAATTTCGGCATTGACCTTGGTCAGGGAAATTTGTTTGAAATATTGAAAAATATTAAATTACTGAGGGAATTAACCCTGTAAAACCAGGCTTTCCCCGACCTGTAAAATTTGGGAAAGTCAGGGAGGTTGAATGTGAAATTACTGAGGAACCCTGTACAACCAGGTTCTCCCCGACCGGTAAAATTTAGAAAAGTCAGGGAAAGGTGATTTAATAATTAAGGGAAATTCAAGTCATTTTTTAAACAAAAGATCTTTTTCTGCATTTTTAATGATTAATGTGATCAGAGAATTGTGCTCAACAACTGTAAAGATTATAAGTGGTTCGAGTGGTTATAAGTGGTTATAAGTTAGGGAAAGGTGGAAATTTCATTTCTAGTAGAATTCGGTACATTTTGCTGATGTACTCGGAATCGAAGAATTTGTGCAATCTGGGTCTGGAAGTATCTTGTCATGGCTTATCATAAGATAAGTAATAAATGTTCCAACTTCCAGCAAGCTAAACGAGAGACAAAACATATGCTTTTAAATTCGGCTTTTGCTTTTAAGTACGAATAAGTGAGAATTAAGGTACAATTGAGAAACCTTACCGTGCAAGTGTCACTTTTGTCGAGGAGGAACATGTTCCCGCAAGAGATGTGATTAGTTTGTCGATTATTTGGTTGAGGTACATGGTGGTACCCCTCGTGAACCGTATGGACATCTCCGTGATGAAGGCGAACGTGTGAACGAGCAGACCAGACACGTTCCCTCGGGTGTTCTCCTCCACAATAACGACAGTATATGATATGATAATCATGTATTCCGTCATTAACACCGACAACAACGCGTTTCCGCTAGTTTCCTCTCGAAACAGAATGGCGAAAAGATTCTCGGAAACGCTGCATAGACACAACAGAAAAAAGCCATAAAAAGACCTGATAAGGGGCCATCCAGAAATGATGTCACGGCTTTAGGTGGGGGGGGAGGGTATGCTGAATTTGTGACAAATCGGGACAATAGGGGTGGGGGTGGGTAGACTGTCAGTGTGTTGTCACGTTTTTATACCTGACAATGATAAAACAGTCCACCTTTCATTCAAGATTGTAATCCATTGTTTCATGTAAAGTTATTTTAAAAGGGTTTAATAAACAGGAAGTATGAATTAGTCTATCAAGGAGGGTGGCTGCTATGATAATAGTCCATAATCATTGCAACGTGCAAGGACTGATGCTTAATTTCGTTTCATTTTACAAGTGTTCATATATGTTTCAGCACATTACATTTTCGTTTTACAT
>JAQGBX010000867.1:0-29657 GCA_034698745.1 Megaphyllum sjaelandicum
TATAGTATGGTACCCTATGAGCGGCTCAGCCCTCCCTTGTACCCTATCTATTATTATTCTATTCTATTCTATTCTATGAAACAAAATTACATTTTTTTTAATATGTTTTAAATATATTGAACAAAACGGATGATCGAAACATATTTGCGAATATAATTTTTGTAATATTTTTTAAAATGCATTTTCCCATAGTGCATTGTTTAATATGGTTTTTCTAAATGAATTGCTGGTTATACATTTTATACTATAGTTATATACCTTCAAAATTATAATTTCTTTAAAATATTTTTTTACAAAACGGACCAAGAAACCTGAATTAAAATGTATTTTCTTTTTTTAATTACAATACATGTAAATGGTTTAGGTAATAACTTTTTAAATATATTTTGCATGTCAGAAATATGTTTTAAATTATCTCAAGGTAGTATTGGTTTTATTTAGACATGGGTACGAATCTGTTTCCTTGAACATTTTCAATTTTTTCAAAATAAATTCGGTTATCAAAACTAGAATACCGTAAGACGCGTTCAGAAAATGCACGTTGAACTTCATAGATATGCAAAGTTATAAAATAGTTATGCTAAATGGTATTTTTTTGTTAAAAATTTTGTTTACCCTAACACTGTTTAACACTTTTTAACTATACTAACATAAACGAGCAAGTTTATTAACTGAGTCATGATAACAAAAAAAACTTATGTGGTGCACGAGTATGAAGCAATAAGCAAGATATACAACTCTTTAAGTCATTATTGTTTTTTGGCTGTTATTGTTTAAATCTCTTAATTTGCTATCATTTTAAGAGCACGATGCGCACGAATTAATCGTTGAAACTGCGATTTATGTGATATGGAGGTGTGTGCCGAGGCAATAAAAATAATTGCGTGTTCAATGTTATCGTTCGTGAAGCTATAATTTACATAAAAAAAGAAAAAATTTACGCAACTGAAAAAAAAAATTAAGAAAAAAAGTTTCACTATAATTTTTTTTTTCGGTTGGTTCATGCGATAACAAATGTCTCGCTCGTGACTAAATGCGCAGTCAATTTACGAATATTGTGTACTGGTTTATCTCATTGTTTGATATCAACTAGGTCATACTGGCCAGTGAGATGAAAATCCACCAATAAGATCGAAAAAAATATCTCGAAGATCAAATTCAGGGTCAACGAACGACCATCTTGTTCGAAAATATGAAAATATCACGAGTTATCTGATTATATGACCCGACGTTTAAGATAGTTTATTCAAAAATTTTCTTCTTTTTATTGGAAAAAAGTTTCGGTTTTTGGAAAAAAAATTAGGGCAAAAGTTTTTGTTTTAAGTCCAGAAGTTTTCATGACAAACATGTTTCGTTGTTGCATTTAATAAACTACCATTTTTGGAGGAAAATAATTTTTTGATTTTGTAGAGGAAAAAATACCATTTTTGTAGGACAAAAATATTTCGCTCGTTTCGATGTTTGTATTTGTATTGTTTTTTTTTTTTAAAAAAATGGGTCATTTTTAGAAATTTGTCAGAAAATTACCTTATTTGTTAGCAAATATTAAAAAATAAACCTTTCCCAATAGCCAACTTGTTTCATAAATGACTGCATATGAAAAAGTATCCCTGTTAATTCGATCCCAGAGAATCGGAAACCTCTACTAGCACAGCAATATACTAAGGGGTACTCAGATAGGAACTTTAAGAATGATTCTCTTAGCAATCGCGAAGTCACTGTGTACAAAAAGAATGCATTCATTGTTTCAAAAAAACCTGTCAATTTTTCACAAAATCTGCCAAAATATACACTAGGGGTATACTCGGACAGAATTTTTACGAAAAGCACTTTTTGCGGTCGCGAGGTCACTGTTTGCAAAAGGAATGCATTCATCGGTTTAAAAATCATGTAGATTTTGCACACGTGACTTCAAAAACTGCCAAAAATATCAATCATAAGGCTTCTACTATACTGCATTTCAAAGCTGATAAGTTTGAAACAATTTGTTTCTCGAAAATAGAAATCAGAATGACTCGCTTTTCCTTCGTTTGCGTTTTTTATTTCTGCAGATGGCAGCACCGTAGTTGTCTTCTTATGGCGCAACTGAGTACTATAATTTTCTGAACTTTCGATGGCAGTAACATCCCCTAAACCCCCTTTCAACTCTGTTATTTTCGATGGTGTACATCCGCATTTTGCTGCAGCCTTAAGCCTAATATCTCCAATATGTTTATCTTTGAAATAACTCTTTGAAGTCACATCGGGATTAACGTCCCTTTTGCGTCGAGTAAACACCGGCAGCCAAATTCGGAGGGCGTTAATCCCGAGCATTAATCCTTGGCAGCGCGTGCTAGAGCATTAATCAAGCGCTAACACCTTACACGGCACCACTTTCATAAAACACGCCCGGGAACGTGTTCTTTTAATTTTCAATTGGTTTTTTTTTATATTTCGATTCGCACTTTTTGGAACTTTTGGTGCATTCGTGAGCGATTAAAGACGAGAAACCACGCCCTGGAGATCCCGACATTAAATCAGTTAAGAAAACTTTAAAAAAACGATATATAAGAGCACTGTTGCTCAAAGCGATGTATGATGATGTTCTGGAAAGTGCTCTGAAGTAGGCCTACGCATTTCACGAGAATGTCTATAGAGACAAATTTCATTCTCTTATGTACGAGATGTGTTATTTAAATATTCCAAACAACCCTTGTGTGGGATTTACTCGCGAGCATCCTTAAGAAAAATGTGAAGCCCAATTTAAGTCGGGTTTCGATCACGTGTTTCCTGAATGCAAGGCGAACGTGTTACTGTTAAACTTGTACTTAAGATTACTTTTAAGTGTAAGAATGTTGATGACAAGATCTAAGAAGTTATCTATCTAATTATGCACGTATCTTCATGGGCATTAATTTTACCATGCTAATTTTGATGTGTTCTGAGAATGATGTACTATAATAACACATAATTTGTGTTCATTTTGCTTCTGAAATCTGCCTTGACATTTTGCTTACGGTGAATTATGTACTACATTTTTTAATGTTTTTGGCGAGATTATTTCTCTATTAAGATATCAGATTTTAACGTGTTAGATGTTTTTAATACAGTATGTTCCAATTCAATATGTTTAATGTTTTCTACGAAATTCTTTTTCTAATGAGATGTTTCAGTTTTCACGATTTCTACGGATTTTTTCCCCGTTCTAATGAGATGTTTCAGATTGTAACATGGTTTGCGTTCTTATAGGATATCTCCCAACCCTACAATTTTTGTCATGTTTTCTACGAAATTATTTTTCCGTGGAAATGTTTCAAATTTTTGACGTGTTTAGAGTTATTTATCTTCTACAACTTATGCAACTTATTACTTTATATTCAAACGAATCTGCTACGTTGAAAAACATTTTATTTCTTGAGCAGCATATCTCATGCTCTAAATGGGAACGTGTTCCTTGTATGTTTTACGAGTGTTCCGAATCACTGATTTTTTTTATTATTTCACAGCGCTCGAGTTAAAACGTTCATCATGTCGTTTAATTCTTTATTCGTTACTTTTTGCAGCCGAATTGAAAATGGAGATTCTTCGGGAGCGAGAAGTCCGTGAAAGTTTGGAAAAACAGTTACTAGACGAGCAGCGAACGCGGGGTAAGATTGCTCCTAATTAATACTATATATCCGTCTGGTTTAATTAGCGTTGAAACAATGGCAATTAGGCTTAAGCAGTTATTTATTGTGTTTGCCAGACAGACAATCATCGTTTTGTGCGTATGGCCTCCTCTTATATAAATTTGGCATTTTGTTTCAGCCGCTATATTTAAGGACGCGTTATCGCGTTAAAACCACCAGTTAAATTTCGGCCCTGTTATAATATTTCATATGATATTTATAGATTAGATTATTCTACATTTCCGAATAGCCTTATAGATGCGCTATAGCGCTGGCTGAGATATGGACGCCTAATGAGTTTAGACGCGTGCAGAAAATCACGGTTTGAACAGCGAATTATTCACGCGTTTTGGCCGCGCCATCATCGTGTAATTAAATGTAGAATGGGAATGGGATCTTCACTAAATATGGATTTAAGTGAATCTACATTCGGATAGAGTAAATTTGAAATATGTCTAATTGCCCATAGAGCCACGTGTCTATAGACCCTGGCTAGTCCGTGGATGCACTCAGCTCGTTGCTGACGTTATTTATGGGCGACCCTCCCGTCTTGACCTTTGGGAGGGCTGGCTAGAAGACGGCCAGAAGAATGGCGGCGAGACTCGCCAGCAGTTTTCTTCGAATAAATTTTGAAATTAATACGTGAAAGTCACCCAGGCATGACGAACATTGCATGATTTGCATCCATCTTAGTGTACTGCTTCGATTTAGTTTTGATTTTTATAATCGCAAGATGGCGCTAGTGCATGGTATAGAAAATGTCCATTTTTGAAACTTTGTATATATACATGTGCATTATAATACAGAAGCCTATCTCCTAATATTTTTCAATGTTCTGCAGATACGGTGTACGCTTTTTCACATCGTTAGCTAAACATGCCATTAAGCACTTGATCTGTACAGGAATCCTTCATATGTGAGCATGGGTTCCCGTGCATTTAAATGTTGTTAAATTCGTGACGTATTTGTTTAAAAAAAATGTTCCAGATAACATGAACACAATGTGTGGAACTCATTAACGTATTCTAGGAACGCATCACGTGTCCCAAAATTTGCAGTCATTTTTTCAAAAGCTTGATTTTTGCTTATCAGTATTAAAGTTCCAACTTGAAGCTTGGAAACATATCTCGGTGCGGTGCACAATTTTTTGAAGTTGCTGTAGTTGTTAATTTTAACCTGTATCATGATGTTGATCATGTTTTGAATTAGACATGGATATTTATCCCTCGTTAGTTTTAACTGTCAGTTATAATATGGGGATGGAACTTTGGATTTTGCGATTTTTTTTTAACAGTAGACGGATACGCCATCTATGGTGCGAGTATCACGAAATCGATTTCTCGGAATCTAGCAATTACAATTTTGGCAAAATGCAGATTTTTCTTAATTGTTGCTCGGTTAAAAAAACATGGCAAAAACGTGCCACCACCAACGCTGAATGCATTCATTAAGAGAGGTGCATTTTCATACACCAAATTGAACATCAGGATAAAAAAAAACTGAAGCCTTGCTTGAAAAGTTATCCTTAATTTTCCCTTTTTTTTCCTCCCTTAATCCCTAGAAGTTGGCGTTAAATTTTTCCTCAATGTTTTTTATTTCTCATTTCGCATAAAAAGTTAATGTTTTCTGTAGCATTTGTGCCTGCCACGCTGCCTCACCCTCGCCACGCATGTTTGATATTCGTTAAAATGCTCTTTAGCATAGAGTGATTAATTACTGCTCCATATACACGAGTGTGGATAGGGACAAAAAATGGCCGACTTTTTTTTTCGATTCGTACTCGAGAGGAGAGAAAGTTTTTCTTCTTCTTCTTCGTCGTTTGATTTTCTTTTTGCCAATTACAATCTAAGTGAAGCATAATTTCGATTGCCAAAAACTAAGTGGAGAAAATGAAATATTCATGAGGGAGGCACTCGGGTGTGGCTCTTTTTTCTTTTTATTCGACGGTCCATCGCCGAAACAGAAAAAAAAACGGGCTTTCTGATCGTCTGTTTCATGCGGGTTGAATTCTCTCTGGGTGCCAGTTTACAGAAAAATCGAACTGAATGGATTCGAATTGTTTAAGGACATGTATATTCATGTATATAGTTTTGTCATGGAATGATGGAATCTTGAACGATGAGCATCTGAAACAATGTGGTTTGCCAAGGCAAAAGTACAGACACATCTAAATGAAAATACCTTGAAACACATTTAAAACATATTTCTGATATAAAAATATACTTACAAAGTTATTTACTCAAATGTATATTTTTAAAAATATGTTTAAATTTAGGTGGCTTTATACGTTTTGTAAAATATGTTGTAAAGAAAATATACAATATTTCATAAGGTGTGCCCCAATACAGTGCAAATGCTATGTCCACGTATAATGCAAACTACATAGTGTATACATATAGTGTTTGTACATGTGTATGTATATATTATATATATACATACACATGTACAAACACTATATATATATATGTATACACCTTATAAAATATTTAGTAAATCTTTGAATTATATTTCAAAATTTGTTTTGTTACATCGAAAAATATATATCATTAGAAAATGCACAATGCATTTTTGAACATTTATTTTAAATGTTATTAAAATATCATGGCTATTTTTGAAATAAAAATAAAGTTTAATGAAATTACGTTTAATGAATTAACGTGTGGAAAATTTGAAAATGTGAAATTCCCAATTCATGTTTATTTCCCTACGTCTTCGATAGAGAAAACAATGTTAGCCAAAATATTGAAATTCTTGCCTAATTATCAAAAATAACAAAACATTGCCATAGAGTCGAATGGATCACTAGGACACTCTCTTGATGTACTGTACGTACACCGTTCTTGGTAAGATGGAGGGCGAGGTCAATCCTTGGAAGTGCACCAGAGGGAGCTTTTAAAGCGCATTCTATGATCTCTGTTATATTTATCGGTGTCTTAAATCACACGATAATGAGCCCATATTTCATTCACTGAGTGATTTGGTATGCTAAACTCGTGTCCATCTTGTTCTGAGTTGGTGAAAGATCGTCGGTGGCGCTCATTTGGCTTAACTTGATAGATGGACCAGAACTTCTTCCCCAAGACGATACTGATGTATAGATTGTATCCAATTTTGCATGCAAATAATGTTAAGAAGTTGGTATTTAAATGGTTAGTTGGGTGGTAAACCTTATACCTGTCATGCAAATTATTACTTCAAAAAAATCTTAACAAGGTCGATAGTATCCATCCAGTTTTCCTATAGTCAACAAATCATTGCATTTTTCCGTTTTTTTTTTTGTTTTTTTAAATTATTCAAATACAGTAGGTATAAGATTCAATATGAATACACGCGGTATGGAACGCCGCTTCGTGCCTTATTCCATTTGATCTTCCAGGTAATATATATATGCATTTGCGAATTAAAAGGGAATCACATTTCCTCAAAGTACTTTTTACACTTACATATATATTTGTTGATTCTTGGGTTGCTTGTTAAACACGTGCACAGATGGAACCCGAATGTAACCACAAGGAAAAAAACGAAGGCTTGCCGTAAATTTACGAAAAATAAGAATGAAAAAAAATCGTCATCAATAAAACGTGAAGGGGGTTTGAACGTCCAATTTGACGAAATTAAACGCTGGAAACCACTAAACACTTTCCGTCATTCAGAAAAGGCAGTTTTAAGGGATACAAAAAGCCATCCTTTAAATTTGGCAACTGGATAAAAAAAACCACCAGAAAACATTAAAAAAAAACACCGTATTGTGCAGCTAAATGCCTGAGATTCGTAAAAAAGTGCTATTTGGGGTAAAAAAATGAGATCAAGAAATTGTTCGACATCAGTGGAAATTTATGATGCCGCCCTGTTTTCCTCGATACAATTAAACGAACAAACAAGGTTTGGAAGTGAACCAAAAAAACCGAAACAGGCCCCTAAAAACTCCAATGTGGGAACTGAAAAACGAATTGATGGCATGCACGTTATGTACTTTATGGATGGGTGCAAAAACTTGCAGTTTTGAAACTGTGCACCAAGTACGTTTAATGAATTGAAAATTAAAAGAAGTTGTACAGCTTACTCTACAACTGTACATGTATAGAATTGGAACGTATTTGTTCTCTGGCATTTTAAAGGCCGTACGTCGCACTCGAGGAATTTTACCTCCCGAAATAAGTTGCTGGAAATTAATTGCCGGATATTTATTTCAACTGAAAGAATTTCCTGTTGCTACACACATCGAGCAATAAATTTCAGAATATATTCCTGCTGTATATGACAGCACTTTTTAATAAGGAAATGGGGGTAAACTAACTTGGCAACACTGCCCATCCCAATGTCTTTTCTGATTGGCTGCAACGGAAAGAACCTTAATTCTGTGCATGACTGTAAAACATATGACGTCAGTTCCTTTCCAGAAATAAGCTGCTCAGAATGGCATCCTTTTCTATTAGGGAACTATTTTTTGGAAGTAATGTATGTTTAAAGGTCGTCATACACGAAACAATTTGTTGCCGAATTTCAGGCTAGTCTAGGCATGTGTGAAAAGTCGAAAGCACATTTCTGAAAACTGAAAATTCCAAACTGAAAATAATAAGATTTTATTTGTTTTTTTTTTTAATTTTAAACTTAGGACATTTTATTTCTCAAAATTCGCAATCCAATAGGCAACTTTCTGGACATGCCTTTAATTGTCAGAAATATGGCAACAAATTGTCTCGTGTAAGAGGGAGGGCCTTAAGAAGAAAATATTTCAAGCAACAATATTTCTGGAAACAAATTTTGGGAAATAAATTACCTCATGTGTGTGCCTGCTAGCCTCAAAGAAGGGTTCCTCCAGAATCCACCGTGAATTGACTCAGACAAAACAAAGTGTTTCTTGAAACGCTTCGCAAACGCGACGCTCCCGTGACCGTAACTGTTCTCGGGCGTCGTAAAATGCCCATTAAAAACGTGGAATCTGGGGAAATTGGCCTAGATTGCACATGTACTGTACGTACATGTACCAATCCTAAGTGATTAATTCGAAAGTCGTCTCTCTGATAATAATAATTTTCCGGGAGGACGCTCGCGTGCCAGTGGCGCTTCGGAGTGCAGGGATCGGTGCTAATATAAAGTGAATATTTAAGCCTACATTTTCTCTATATCTTTGTTCATCCTATAAATTACATCCAATAGAAACGAGGTCATCTATCATTCTGGTCTCTCTCTCTCTCTCTCTTTTGACGATATGTAAACATGACTTCCCATAAGATGAATATGCATATAGAGTGAATATGGGAGGGCATTAATTAGAAATAAGACTAATCTGAATGAGATTCGTGTACGTATCCGAAAAAAATGGGTGTTGAAGTATATGATAAGACTTTCGTAGATTGAAAATTAAACACGAAGAGGGAAACGTGAATATATTTTCTGCTTCCCCCTCAACGTTGACTCAAGTGCGTAATAATTTCTACTGGAAACATGTATCCCAACCTCACCCAGCCCACGTCATACTGCATGGCATGCTTGTTGTTTTTTCCACCCTCAGAAAGTAAGTTGTTTGTTGAGATTATACCCAAAGGTAGTGGAAACTAACACCGACTACATCATTGCAAGGAAATTCAATGTTGCTGCGCAACTTGGTTGCAAGTTTTCCTGGAAAATGAACCTAATGCTGTAAGTCCACACTAGAGGATACATGAAGGAACTTTATGTTGCTATTAGGTTGCCAGTTGCTTCTGGGAATATTAACTTTTGTGAACAATTCAGGTAACAAGTTTTGTAAACTGTTGGCGACGACTCGCCATGAAGATCCTCTATGTTAACTCCAGTTTGGACGTGGCTTTATGCATGGTTACTAATGAGCCTGCGTCACGTGGTGTTTTCATCAAATCAGCAAATGAATGAAAGGCCCCGTGGTAATGACTTGATGACGAAATCTGCGTAAGGCCCATTGGGTTACGGCAAGTAAACTTCACAAATTTGAAGATTAATTCGGTGGCTTGTTTACTCTTCTACATCAGGGGAAGATCCCCAGCAGGGAATTTTATGGTCTCAATATTTGGGTGCCAACTGAAAATCTTCAAAAGTGGGATTTTGCTTGGCGGAGCTAACGTTTAACTCATAAAAACGTTCCACCAAAGTCAGTGTAAATTTGGTTCCGGAAACACGTTTCTGATGTTGTTCCTATTTGCATTGTTACGTTTGACAAAGTACATTTTCAAGATACGTGAATGAAGTGCCCAAATAAAGTATGTGTTAAGGAAGCCAACATTTTGCTCAAAAATACATGTATGTCTTCCAAATAACAGAGAACGTTTTGACATGTGTTTTTAGTTGTTTCAATATTTTCATATTGGACAAGTATTATTTCTGTTAAAAGAATACTATTTTAGCATTTTATAAGGTACTAACAGTGCTTATTTATAACGGAATTGTTCGAAATGGGCGTTCTTTACAATATTCAGTGTATACATTCACACCAACATAAGATCGAAAGTACAAAAAAAAACATTTAGGAAAATACGTGTATTTTTGTGTTCAGCAGGATATTATTGTCTATCAAAAGTTCTTTTAGAAATATCATGAATACGATGTGTAGAACACACAAAATTGGTCTGAGAATGCATCACGTGCATGTTCGCAGACTAATTTCTGTATTTCGTGTTTTATATTTCATTTGAAATAAACGTGTATTTTTCCCAACAATTTAAAACTTGATTCATTGAATTCTTTTTCCAAGTTGATCCCCCAACAGCTCAATGACTTTTCATCCGATGCCTCTTTTTGTTGGAATTTTTCTTTAAACGGGTTAATGATATTGAATTTAGTGTGACGAACAATTATCGATTTTTGGGAGCTGAATATTTATAGATATTTTTTTTGGGTACAAAAACAGTGCTGGGAGAGAAGAAGCATGCACCCGCACATCCATCTCATATAAATTTCTCACCGCCTGAATTTAATGAACGCCAAATTTCGATGAATTACGATTAGTTATTCAAAAAAAGCACATTGAAAACATTGGCTGGAGGCTTCATTTGGAGACAGTCTTTTTTTTTTCATCCTCGAAAGATTTGCATTATAAAAACAAGTGCATCGAGCGCTAGGTGTGTATACACAAGCATGCACCTCCATTTCATTTTTTTCCACGTTAAATATGCGAAAGTGAATATTTTGATCGAGATGATTTAGGAAAATAAATCATTGGATATATATTGGCCTTAAGTCTGCTAATATAAGCGACGCATTATGCGAAAACGTTTGGCGTGCATAGGTCGAACAAATGAGTAAATATAGGATGAGAGTTAAGGTTTTTTTTTGTTAAGTTATTTTAACGTAATTTTTCATAACCTTTAATTCATAATTAATTAACTAGGTATTAAAATGTGGTCGGTAGACCCTGTTGGGTTCTCCAATAATTTTAACTTCTACGTGTTTTTCCCCTCTCAGTTTTCATTGTTGTACATGTACATGTTTATGTTTGCTCACTTCAATTATTATTTATGTATACATTACATGGACGTTTTTGGTTTGGAACATAAGAGCATAAACATTCACGTTTAACATTGTAAGCATGGGAACTTGACAAATTTACATGTATACTAATATGCTGTAAATACTTCGATTACAACCGCATATTCTTATAGAATATTTCAATTTGAAACATTTCATATTTTTTATATAAAAGAAATATTGTCATCTACGATGTTCCTAATTCCTTGTCCATTAAATGAAATGGATTTCTAGGAATTTTAAAATTAACCAAATGTTTGAATTTGTATCCTTGCAATTTTACTATCCAAATATCCATTCGAATTTATTCAAATGAAATCGAATGCAAGACATGCATACAAAAACATTCGAGTTTGAAACGCTACAGTTCCTCATTTCAGAAACATTCGAGTTCGAACACTACAGTTCCTCATTTCAAAAACATTCGAGTTTGAAACACTGCAGTTCCTCATTTAAAAAAATCCGAGTTTATAACACTTCAGTTCCTCATTTTAAAAACATTCGAGTTTGAAACACAACAGTTACACTTCAGTTCCTCATTTTAAAAACATTCAAGTTTGAAACACTACAGTTCCTCATTTCAAAAACATGCGAGTTTGAAACACTACAGTTACTCATTTGAAAAACATTCGAGTTTGAAACACTACAGTTCCATATTTTAAAAACATTCGAGTTTGAAACACTACAGTTCCTCATTTCAAAAACAGTTAAGTCATTTAAAGCAAGTAATTTCATTATTCAAAACTTTTCGAATTTTTTGAGAAAAGTTAAATATTTTCCATGCCAAGATATATCTAACTACTTCTTACTCGATTTTGGGAATGCGTTCACATATATTGTTAACAGCGTGACAAAAATATCTGTCACCTGTTGGCCTGCCGTTGCAACAAAAATGTCTGCCAATCTATGAAATGTGATTTTGAGAGTGCATCGCCTGCTCCACGCATTTTCCGGCTTGAAATATTGAATTATGACCCATATAAGATAGAGATGGCTCATCATACGCTCGTTGCCAAGGGGTGTTTGTGTCCCATTGACAAAATCGTTAGTTTTGGTTCTCTCGATGTAGATTCGAGTGCCCTAGAGCGTTGATTCCCAAACGAAAGGTGTTCTTGTGTTGTCGATGTCGAATGGCAGTGCTGCAACTCTGCAAAAGTGTTTAACTTTTGCATTAAAAAATGGTGGATGTTGTTTGCAAATAATAGAAAAGACAATTAACGCCCTGCCATTGGTCGCTTCACCCTCGCAATGCAATTTGCAACTCGCATGCATAATAAATTTGAAAGAGTGAAAAGATGCGAGAAAGTATAATAACTCGTCGATTGAGATTCATGCGAAAGTAAATGAGATGCTAATCGCTTCGGCGGGCGATTAATGCACCGATTTCTTGAGTTGTGTGCGGAGGACTTATGGGTGCACCGAAAGAAGGGGATGGAGATCTTCGAGAGGGGTATACAGAAGGGCTCCTCGAGAGGAAACCATCCACTCCATAGTCAGCATGTTCGCGTATCATTTAGATCCATGCTTCACTTGACGAATTCGAGTGATCCAAGATGGCCGCTGCTGTAGCAGGCGACGCAGCGGCGATGAAAACCTTCGGGAAAATATGTTCAAAATTATTGAAGGCATCTCTGAAAATACTTAAAATGAAAAAAGAAATTTGAACCATGATCAGTTGATGTTTTAGACGTGCAGTCAAAGCTTCTCTGTTTCAATTCGATTCGGTACTCTCCTGTCGGCATGGAGGTGTATAGAAGTCCATAAACCCACGATTACCAGACTGTGGCCTCACCTTGATGGACATCAAACTCGTCAGTAAATTGGATTTACAGCAACTTATAAATATCTTTTAGAAGTGCATTTAGAGGGTTCCGTAAAATATGAATACACTCTTGAAAAATAAGAGTTCCGAAAGGATTCAGCTATTTGGCAAGTGTGAGTTTCAACATCCTCCATCAGTTAGAATGTCCATGACATCTTGAGATACTATGTAATTATTTGTTAAAACTAGTTCCACTTCTAGACTACTTTCTTTGAATTATGCAGTTCTTCAGTGCCTTCTTAAGAATGGCTCATGGGAACAGCTACAATGTACTGTATGTTGGCTGAGTAACGCTTTTAACCTTGCATATGCGGTTTTGGTGGCCGGGTCAGTCATCTTGACTTCATTGTTTGTCAAAAGTTTCAAGTTGATCTGATGTTGTTGTTTTTTTCTCGGAGTGTTCCAATGACACAAGTATGAAAATTAGCATGACGCGTTGAAGATGCAACAGCATACAAGTCGAAAGTTGAGCCCCCAGAGATGTGGCGTCTCGAGTGCGGTGTACTCAGAAGCTCAAATCGCAGATTGCACTTTCTCAACGGTCTGAAATCGGCGATAATCTTGATCGAATTTGCTTAAGCCAATCAGCGTGTGGATTTTGAGCATGTGACTACACGACTGCCAAAGTGCGATTTCTGCGAAGCTTCTGCTCCAGTACCCTTATGTAACCGTCTTCGGGTATCCCCATGCACGTTTCTGCTCATCCGCGTACACGTACTGATATGCTTCCGTCTAATTTTTGAGCTTTTCTCTGAAACGTTACGCACTTCCTGTTCGTCGCCTGCGCGCCTTCCTACGGCGCTCGAGTCGTTGCAGCGAGCGTAATCAGGCGCGCAGATACAGAGGGCAGAAAGTGTTAAAAGTCCCCTTTTGTTATTGGATTTGATTGTATTATGTATTATTATCTTAACATATCTGACGCAGGGCGAAGGACAAACATCTGCCGCATTTATACGCGACTTAACAATGAGCGCCGATAAAACGAGAGCTAATTTGCATGACTCAACCAGGCACTAGAAGTTACCCCCCTCCACCTCACCCCCCAACTATCGATCCGTTTGGTCAAACCTCCTGCTCCAGCCCCCCCTGCTTTACCGCGGATGTTTCATTTTTCTGCCGCTGACCAATGGCCATGTCCTGCGAACGGAACGTATAGTGACATTTATCGTGGGGCTTCGGAACGTGCCATTTATCAAGGCTAATTATTTCCATAAATGTCGGCGCGGCCCATTTTTACGAGCCAAAAACGGCTTAAAAATGGCGTCTCTGATGCAAATTTCGAGTGGCTTGACCCCTCGCCACCGGCTGACCTGAAGCGCATCTGCGACCTGAATTAATGGAGTGCCCCGTCTCGGCTTCCGTAGCGCCCAATCGATACACGTGCTTTCCAAACTTAATTCAAAGGCCATTTTGTCTGCAATTTCGCCCCTCCCCTCCCCTTATTGTTGTTGACCAACCTATTCAGACAGATCTTAATGGACCTTATGCAGAGTTACGTTTGAGGGGGCATCACGTGATCGTCTCAACGAATCAACTAAAAGAACTTACTTCCTGGTGATTTGCGTCAATGAAAGAAATGGAATGTCACGTGATATTACATGATGAACAAATCTGCATAAAGTCCGTTTATTGGCTACGAGCAAGTTGATGCTTACTGCCATATTTTGTGTATAGTGGAAATGCCCCGAATATGGATTAAAAAGGGTTTCGTAAGGTGGCGCCATCCAGTGCCGTTGTCATTGCCAGCTCCTTGATTTCTTTCAAGATCTACTGATTTTGTGGTGAACGTTAACATGTTTTCCACGAATCAAATATGTTTGAACAGAACATATTCTTTTATAAATGAGTATTTTGACACTTCAAATTTCTTTGTTAAAATTCTCTGTCTTGTTTCAAAGGAAGTGTATTATTTCCATGACCGTCTTCCTTTTCCACCCCATCCACCTCGTTAAGGTCCCAAATACGGAAAATATTGCGTAATTGTGATCCATCACGACCAGACTGCCTAGTCTGACCTAATTTGCATGATGATCCCCCCTGCCAAATGGTTCTTTTATGTACTAAGTTCTGACTGTAGAATAAAGAATAGAATAGAATAAGAAAAAAGTCTTAGAAATATTTAAAGGCATTTCTTGACAATTGCTTTTCAAAATATTTAGAAACTTTTGTTTATATATTACTGATAAAATAGAACATTCCCATCAGATACTTCATCGTGTACTTCATGCGGGACAGTAAACTAGACCGTGTTTATAATGTTTCAGTATTCTTTAATATATTTTTATGTTCGAACAGAATATATATTCTTTTATTAAGTAGCAATACTTTTTCAATAAAAAATTATTCTTCAATATATATGTATATATACACGTATTTCTTTTCAATAGGATTTTAAAATATTTAGAAGCTTAAAAATAGAATACTTTTAAATAGCCCTCATGAAAAATGTAATCTTTTCCATAAAGTACTTCATCGTGTGCTTCATGTAGGACAGTAAACTAACAATTTTTAGAAAATGTTTCCATGTTGGTTATTATTTTTACATTTTTTTAGGAGAATACATATTCTAAATTCTCCAGATTTGTCGCCTTAATTGACTAACTGCATCTCAAATGATATTTTGGTAACGTTCTTCATAAATGAAATCCGAAACTGCTCATTTCGGTCGCATTCAGCGACCGTTGAATGGCTCATCTTGACCAGTGTCCATCGCTCTTGCAAGTGGATTTCAGCGTCGAGTTGATTTCGTGTTCATTGGAAAACGATTAAGATTGACAGCTGGACACGGACTTAATATTATATCCCGTTTATTATAAGGTCAATTGAATGGTTTTGTGTCGTAGGACATTGATGAGTGACCATTTGGCCCGATGACCAGCGCTGCCATTATCTGGCATTACTCACCATTCAGTCGATAAACGATGAGTCCGGATTTAATTGCGAGCCAGCAGATTCGCAGCGTTGATATTTTAAGTAATTTGACTGCTCGCTATCCATCCACATTCCAAATGGATGGACACTGTCCACTCGGACGACGAGAGCGTGATTTATTATCGGGTTATGGAGCCGATGGATTTGCTGCAACTGAGACTCATTATCACTGGATTTTCCGATGGATCGGAGTGGCGGAGTAACGGCTAGTTATCTTTGAATCATTAATGTACTAAGTGGATATTTAGCAATTAATGACGCAACTGGATCTCGCAGATGCAAAATTGAAATATCAAATAACGTGATTCCTTTATTTTCCATTTCAAAAATAATTTCCGAAAGAACAAATTGTGATGCAAAATATGCAATATTCCTAAGTTCTTTCAGTTTTCAATTATTTTTTTTTTCATTTATTTTAAAATTCATTATTGAAATTTGAAATTTTTTTAAGTTTACACGAAATTAGAAAAGCGAAATCAATTTTCAACCATTTTATACGATAATTGTTTTAGAAAAAACAATTCTGACATAAAACAAATGCATGAAAACGAATTTTTCACGTATACTGTGCATGTCATGTTACTGACACTTAAATCAGAAGCTTAACGAATCGCACTCTGGCAGTTAAGCCACGTGTGCAAAAATTAATGCATTCGTTGGTTATAAAAACGGCGACAACCTCGACTGCAGTTTTTGAACCAATTGGCGTGTCGATTTTGCACACGTGACTTCACGACTGGCAAAACTGCCATTCGTAAAGCTTCTGTCTGAGTACCCCTATATTCTATTAAACATTTTTGTTTGTTTAATATGCGGTATATGACTTCAACACTCCTATGTTTGGCAGGATTTAACCTGCATACTGTATTTTCTTGGTTTAATTTAACAGTTATATATGGTATTCTTCCTCTGCAAAATAGACGGAAGGACACAAATCAAAGGGAAAAATAAATGTCACGGATTGTACAAAATCCGCATTATTGCGGATATCGACTAGCATCGCGAGCTTATCTTTGTTTGTTGTAATCGCCCAAATTGTGAACATATTGTGAAAGGGTTAAAAAGACGCTTGAGTCGGCCCAATTTTTCGGTCATTTTAACCCGCTTTTGTCGTGTATACATTACTACCTATACGTAGTGCTATCATGCCTTTGCTGCGTGCCAAAATGGGTTTGAAAAGAAGATTGATCCTTTGTTGTCACGGCCAAATCTGGCTGTCAGTCAGTATAGTTTTCCACGCACCCCCCCAACGCATTCATTTGCCCATAATGCAAAATCCTTTCTTTTCATTTTAACCAATTGTACGTAACAATAATAAGAAGGACGTATGATTATCCCTCGGTGATAGTAACATGGCGTCCCTATCTTCCGTTAAGCCTATTACCGAATTTAATCAGCTTTGCACACGAGGGCCAATAACATTTTTCCAGAATACGTCGTAAAATCGAGACTCTTGAGCGCCCCCTACGCCCACCCCCGTGTAAACACACCCAGGCGCACCTAAGCACCGATCACGAAATCCCAACTGGTTTGGAAATAATCCCAGTTTCTTCCTAACTTGGCACCCGATCCTCCATCTTGTTTTCCTCGATCTGTCACGCCAGTGTGCGGCGTGGACTGGCATGAGTAAACGATGATTATTAACGTAATCATCGTTTCCTCAAGCCATTAAAAATTATGAAGAAATGGGAGATCATCAAAATTAGATCTGAATATATACTATTTGAATGGTAAAATTTCCGAATTAGACCAGAAATTCCACATGCATATACATGTATATTACGGAATATTTTGGAAAAAAAATGATTCTGCACAAAAACACATAGAAAATTTCTTACTTAAATCATTGGTTTATCAATGATTATTTATAAAATAATTAATTGTACATGTGTGCCAAATACATGTCAATTTAATTTGAAAAAACTTCACACTTAAGGATTTATACTATTAATTGGTTTTTATACATGTTTT
Organism: Megaphyllum sjaelandicum; assembly: GCA_034698745.1. Classification (NCBI taxonomy): domain Eukaryota; kingdom Metazoa; phylum Arthropoda; class Diplopoda; order Julida; family Julidae; genus Megaphyllum; species Megaphyllum sjaelandicum. Next base: position 17,854 of record JAQGBX010000867.1, read on the forward strand.
ATACGAGGGGTGTTCATTAAGTTTCCGCAATCATTAAAAAAAAGATGTATGAATTTTAATGGAATTTGGTAGAGAATTACATGTAAACGTCATCTATAATTATAAAAAATAATCATTTTGGGAGATACATTTTCCCCATCAATCTGGAAGCGTGCATGTGTGTACCTCGCTCAAATGAAAGTATTAGCTAAAGCTGCCAAATCAGCATTTATGACAGACACTGTCCGTCAACTTCTCTGAACATCTTTCACACTTGTTTGTCCATTTCTGTACTTTTCAATCCACCCATCGACCGAATGTTTGGACATTGCTCGGACCTTAAACATTTCACACATTTCTGTTCCTGAAATGCCCTCAAAAGTTAAAAAATGAACAACAGACCGCTGCTGAGCCATTATGTCCTCGGAGTCCATTTTTGCTTTCCAATGTTTAGCACGTGTAGTTTTTTTTTTAAACGGTATCTTTTAATGTTGAAATATGTTCAGGAATGATGGAAGAATTTTTCCAAAAAATTTCAGTAAAATCCCTACATCCCTTTTTTTAAAAAAAATGATTGCGGAAACTCAATGACCTCCCCTCGTACCTATAGGATCTAGTTTTCAATTCTCGCAAGACTGCAAGTAAGGTGATTTCGCCATGTCGAGAAGATATCATGAGTCTTGAGCTTTCGAGATGTTGAATGCACATGAGTTTTTTCATGTAATTTTCATTGCATTTTTCTTACCCACGTCACTTGCATGATCAAGATGCACGTGGCATCTCGATTATCTCCCATTTCCATGGAGGCCATCATGGGAACGGCTACAGGGATCCGTGTAAGGGTTAAACATGTTTTTTTGAAAAAATATCACCAGGCTTCAAAAAGAAAGAAATTTCATGCACATTCGTAACATCATGTTTCCACGAGGGTCTGGTGCTATTTCCACGTAAGAGTAAACACGTTCCGCAACATTGTTGGGCGCCGTTATTTATCAGTATACGTCCGCCATCTTTGCTCCTGAAATGTTGAGCGATAACCAATAAGTAACGTATTGTGTTTTAATTGGGGATGGGTGGCCATCTGCACCCTTATCGAAAATACAAAGTAACTATGGGATGTGATATCAGCCTTCTAAAAAACACGGAAAAAAATTGTAAAGTAAACCCAAACACAGCTGCCGAGACCGATGAACATTTTTTTTTGAGCGCCATCTGCTTTTTATCGTGACATCTTATTGTAAATGGATCAATTGTTGTTCGAGGTCTTGCCACAATTGCCGTAATTATGCAAATTACTGATGAGGGCGCTTGCGTTTAATACCACGTTTTTCCGATCATTTCAACCTTTATAAATGGGCATCCATTTACGGTAAATTTGGAAACATCCCCTTCGTTTTTTTTTAACCCAACAAGGGTTATATGTTCAAATTCAAAGTCATAACATTATCACAATTCGGAAACATGTTTGCTACACGCCAATTGCAGATGCGCCATTGCGCCCCCTATGGTTAGCATTATACTCACTCGTAACAGGGTTTTTTATTATGCGGCATGGTGGTAAAAGACAAAGTTTCGTGTATTTACCACCAGATGGTTTCCGGTTGAGAACCATGCGCTAAGTTTTTTTTGTTGTCGTGCTTTTATGTCTCAATTTGATTGATTAAGGGGGTCGTATAAATAGGAAAATTTAGGAAATAAAAGCTGCAGGCATAATTAATGCTGTTTACTGGTTGTTCATCTTCGTTAATTATCCCTCCCCACACCGTGTAATTTTAAAATATTTTGACTTTTTTAATTATACTTAAAAATGGGTAAATTTGGCAAATCTTTGCTAAAGGTACAAATCGTGAAGTTATTAATTTTTAAGTGAACGTGGAAGTAATTCCATTTGACCTTTCAGGTTGAATTATCTGAACCTCTTAGGAAAAGCTGCTGAAAAATATACTTTTTGAGAAAAATTGTTTCCATCCATAAATGGTTCCCTTTGTTTCAAAAGTGACATAACTCAAAAGTTGTCGTTTTTTTCGGTTTAAAGCTTCATTAAGTTAGGCGAAATAAGCTGGATTCAGCAAAAACGACGTATCTGAGGTTATCGTTGTTTGGTATAAATGACTATACTGTATATTGTCACGTTATTATATTCCATGTATTAAAATTTGCTTCATTTCACAATGGAAATTATTGAGTTGTTATTCAAAAAATATTACTCAAAAATCGCCAGTTTCCGGTTTAAGACGCGTTATTAAGTCAAGCGGAAAAAAAGTGTTTTGTCACGTTTTTTGACCATGCATTAAAACTTGCTTCATGTCAAAATCGAAAATGTTGAGTTGTGTCACTTTTGAAGCGGGGGTGCGACAGTTGGGGTGCGAAACATTTTGATTGAACCCCGATTTTTATCTTGGAATTGATGTTCCATATTACAATTAGAGCCATGGGAATAAATAAAGCTTTATTTAAAAATACAAATATTAAAAAGTACAAGTTGAGTAGGCCTACAATTGTTTTGCATCTATAAGGCGCACCCCTCAGCCCTGCTAAACTCAGTTAAGTCTGGTAAATGTAATTCAATCATAAATTCATATTTTCTTATTAAAATGTGTTAACTTTATTGACAACTAGGACATCTAAGTGGTACCCATTAATGCAGGTTGCTACCGACCAGTAAAAATAAGGGAAATGACCAGTGGTTAGGTAAAGTAGCCTACAAATTTAAAGAGATTTGTCAGGGAAATGAGTTTTATGGCGGCCAATGGAACCCGTTTTAACATTTCGAGACGTTCCTAATTCGAACACAACTTCGAAATTGGAACTGTTGTATATCATATTCGGATATTAAGTATAGGATAGTTTTGAGATGAATGTGACGCTCGCGTGCTACCGGTCAATAAACGCTGCTGCAGGTCTCTGTATCCACATTTTGATGTTATTTGCACTTGGTACGGACACCTATTGGAAATGTCACTTCTAAATATAACAATATTTGCGCAAATATATTTACGCACGTATCTAAAACGAATGAGTCCCATTTGAAACGCGTGCCTCGTAATAAATGGGGTGCTCACGCACAGGCACCCCTGCAACGATGTGCGTTTATTTATATCGAGAGCTGTAGGATATTTTTCCTATTAAGGATATGTTTGCCAAAATAATTGAAAAAAAAAAAAAGAATGCTGCTCCACCCAATATTCAGCGATGATATTATTGACTGCAGCGTTGACAATAATAGAAAACCCGGGGATTTGGGGGCAGCAACTCTGCTCCAAATTGCCCAAAATGAGGTGTTTAGCGATGAAATGTTGCGTATTTATGACGTTTAGTACAATTGCGATGAATGGGAAGGACATTTGGGAACGAGGGGAAACAATGCGTCGTTATGGGCTAGGGGATAAACAATTATAACCCTAACCATGGAAGACATGTGGGATTTATGATAAGAATTAATGGGGTTTTCGGGGGACACAAATTAGGCGCAGGTATACTTTGTGGGGTCCTGCGTTGGGAGGAAATTAGGAGGGGATAATGAGGCGTGGGACGCTCGTGAAAGTATGAGAAAATATCGTTGCAAAAAAAAAATGTCACACAATTTTTAACATTTTGCCAATGTGTAAAAAAGATTTAGACATGTTCCATGTCTTAAATTTGTTCAAGGCATTCTTAACTTTAGACGTTTTAGAAAATGTAAGACATGAAACATGTCTAAATTTAGACTCTGTATTTACAGAGAAGCCTATAGTTTCAGTGTAATCGATTACTTTGACCTTTTCATTGAAACATCATTGAAACATCTCTGAAAGTATGGACAAAAGTATATTTGTATAAATTGTACAACCTTTAAAATAACAGCACTATGAGAAGAGCTTTAAATTAAGCCCAATTACTTCTCGTAGTTTGTTGTTCTCTGATTGTAATTTTTTTCTTTAAAAAAAAAACATACCGTTTTCAAAGAATTCATGATAAGTGTACTCAGACAGTAGATTTACGAATTGTACTTCTGAAGTCGTGAAGTCACGCGTGAAAAGGATCGACAAGCTATATGGTTTAAAAATTGTACTAGTGGTGGTCGCTGATTTAAACCAATAAGCGCATTCCTTTTGCACACCTGACTTCATGAGTGCGAAAGTGTAATCGTAAAGTTTAAGTCTGAGCTCCGCTAATGTCTACAAATTACGACGTATATGCTTGAATAATGCTACAACCTATATATATTGACTATTCCTTTTTGCAAACGTGGTTTATCGAGTGCCAACTTTCAAGTTTGGTTTGTAACATTTCTGTCTTGAGTTCCGCTAATGGAACTCAAATAGCACCAAAAAATGGCATTATTGGAAGATCTTTGAAAATATTTATGTCACACTGTGCCTCAAAATATCGGTCAGTTCTAGACTCTGACTCGCTCGCAGATGTGTTTTAAGACATTTAAGATGGTCGTCATGGCGTCCGGTTGACGTCATTCCCCACGTGGCGCCATCCTGTATCAGTGAGTGGCAACTGCCATTCATCTTCGGGTTGTTCGCTGATAAGGAGCTTTTTGTGTGTTTATGCGAATGGTGCCAATATGCCAGCCCTCAAAAACTTTTTTCTCAACTAAAATGCAGTTTTAATCAAATGGTGTTCGCTGGCTGATACGGGCTAAGCCGTTTCTAATTCGGTCTTTTTCCGTTTGACTCGCCACCATCGATCAATCATAAATCGCTGGTGCGGCGCACATTTATATCTGAAAAACAAAACGGATGTTGCTTTTAATCCGCTATCTCTGTACCACTACTGCTACTAATAATAAGAACGCCAGCCAGTAGCCCTTTTTAGCTCTTAATTGCGAGAGCGTGCCATATGTTGGCCGTGCTGAAGACGAAGCCCTGACGGAGCGCTTTTTTTTTATCTGGCAACATTGTTTCTGATTCGGCCCAGATGCGGAATGGAAAACGCCAATTTTTATGTATCTTGATAATTAAGCCGCTCCTTGATGGACTCCAGCCTGTGTTTAAATCCGGATTCGAATGACGACAAGGAATATATGTGCGCCACGTCGAGGTGGTTCTTAAGCTTCCGTTCAACGCCATCTAGGATGCGTTACCCGCAACAAACACATACGCTAACAAAAATGGCTTATATGGAAGTGCAGTTCTTGGTATCAAAATGTTCTTCAGTATAAAATGTATAAAATGTTCTTCAGTTCTTCAGTATAACAAAATGGTACCTGAAGTTGCACATGTGCTGTACTTCACTATTGCAAAATGGCGGATGGAGTTGCAATACTTCTTAGTAACAAAAGTGCGACTGGAGTGGCAATATTTCACTGGAAATGTGCTTACCTTTTTTGAATGTCACGTGTACATGGCATCACCTAATAAACTGTAATTTGTTCCATTATACAGTATATGTAAATATTTCAAAGTCATTGGTTTTCACCTCAAAATGAAAATAAAAATATAGGGTTCTGTGGTAATTTTTAAAGTTATCGCAGAACCCTTTTTTTTGGGATACACAGTCTTTGTGTCCCAAAAAACAAATTCTCGATATGGATAGTTCTTATTTTTAAACAGATTTTTGGTTGTATTATATTTGAACGAATTGTGGAACTGCAATGTGACGCTTTATATTTACATTTATATTGATCTTTGTTAGATCAATCGGACTTTTTTTTCTCCGAAAACTCTCGGTTTTCACTAATCTGAGAATGGTGCAAACCGAGCGTGACATCACTTAACCGTGCCATTGAGCCACTGGCTATCGTTTAACCGCGGTTCTCGACGAGCTCTTAATCGATCGTGGCCGCTATTGACTCGAGCCATATTGACGCCGACCAATAGGAGCGCAGTTTGGCTTTGGCCGCAATTAATCCATGAATTATTAATATATTTCCTTGAGAAAAAATGGGGAAAAATCGCTCGCTAAAGTGCAATTTCCGGCATCTCTGGAAGATTGGCCGTTGGGCGAGCAGCCTTGTTGCAACAATAACAAACCGTAATCTTTTGGCCAGAAGTTTTAAATCAAGATAATCAAATAAGCTGATTATTGATTCTCCTTGCGCGGCCGAATGCAGATTAAGGAAAAGGCCATTAAAGTTTATTTAAACGAAAACGTAATTTCGGCCGCATGTCCAGCAGCCATTATTCATCCCTCCTAATTCCTCTCCCCCCAAAGTCCCGTTTTATGGGCCGAGATATGCAAATGAGAGCTGCTTTTAATTGACGACATTTCTAATATATCTCTCGGATGCACTTCCGGTTCAACTACTGCAAGATGAGCTCTTCCTTGGTCGTCTTCCGGAATTCGTCTTTGCCTTCGACCATTTCCAAAACCCTTCGTTTTAGAAGCTTCGTATCTGGAAAATTGGAGGAGATTGTGGTCATTTCAGCGACGATGGTGCATTCGAATTACCCCCAGGGAGTGGCTAAATCCGGGTTAGGATTACACCAGGAACCTACCTCCTAGGCGGGTATAACCTCAGGCTGGGTGTAATGCCACTGAAATCAATTTCGTTTGCTATCTCGAAAGTTGGCCCAGGGATATTGGTTGCAGTGACAAAGTTGCTCAAAGTGTTCCATATTCTTGGTGGGACTCTGTTGAAAGTGGGTGTTTGTTGAGTTATGTTATAAGTGTGTTAGAACTGGGGTTTCTTGTGGAAGTAGGTTGTTTGTGGAAATGTTTTTGGAATTGGTTGTTTGTCGAAATAGGTTGGAACTGGGGTTTCCATTGGGAGTGTGTTAGGAATGGATTTTCTTGTGGCCATGTATTGGGGTTTGTTGGATTGTTGGGACAAGAACATGGATATGTTGAATGGAACTGGGTTTTCCTGTGGGAATGGTTTTGAAATGTTTTCTTATGGAACTATTTCGGGACTAAGTTTTTGTGAAACGTTGTGGCACTACTCTTACGGGTTCTTTAAGTTACTCGATTTGGAGTACGTACTCCAATAAAATTTGTTGTTTTAATCGCTATTGACCAAATCAGACATAAATAACATTTGATCGGCGACAATAAAATAAATATTTGGAACACTTTTTTCTTCACTGATGAGAGAATCAAGGTGGAAAAACAGATAAAATCTTGGTATGAAAATACACGTAGTTTTGTGAAGAATCCTTGAAAGGATCTCGGGGATTCCTACTCCTTTTTATAAATTCTTTTCGAGCAGACGACATGGACTTGCCCCGCCCAAGTTATCCATAACGAGGACCACTGTACAGAAAGTTAGGTAGCATAGCTGTTAATCTCCAACCGAATGGACCTCAATATGGCCGACCTGGGCGCCACCACCAGCCCAACTATGGTTGCCGAGTCATGTTAGCCACGCCCACGAGCAGGATGACGTCACGTGCACATCGGAGGAACTTTTTTTCCAGCATTGCAGACGCCAATTAGGCCTCGCGCATGATTTCTTCTTTTTATCGGTTCATTTGTTGGCGTGTCTTCAGCACGATCTCCATTTCGTGTCTTCGGAAATAAAACTTTTAACGAGTGTTAAAAATTAAGGTTTTTTGAGGGTGGCGCTTAAGAGGCGCAATTAGTCCCCGCGTAATGATATTAAGGGCGGAGGAGGTCACATTGCTGATAAGACGAGATTTGCTCGTAAAATCAACGCTTTTCACCAGTGTATCGGATTTGTACAATACTAATCGAGCGCACATTTGGCAGCATTGCGGGTTAAAACATCTCATGCACTTATAATTACCACTATAAATAGGCAATATTCTTTCGGATTCACCATGGCGGATCGTTAAAACTCTGCAATTCGGCTATAAAAACAGTACTGGCAAATGCTCATCTCATCTCGGTTTACAACTGCTCATTTTCATAGACGCGTGCACCCAATAACCGGAAAACCTAATAATAATAATAATAATATCATCGCATTTATACCCATCCCCTATTAAGTCGAATTCATTCCCTGCTTTTTTTTTTCTTTCTTCATTTTTAAATATCATCATCAGAGCCCTCTAATTCCGGTTTGCTGGCGGTGGTTTTTTAAATGTTTTATACGTTTTATATAACGCACGCCTCGAGATAAATAGTAATGAACTTTTAAGTACCTTCTCGTGCTAAATGGGATTGGAGTCTGTTTTCCAGTGATAATGGTATCGGAGACTTGAGAAAATGGCGCGGTAATTTAATACGGAACCTCATTGGCGCTTGCTGATGGCATGTGCAATCCAGATGCAGATTTTGTTTTTTTATATCGTTATTATTAGTGCTATCCCAGCTCGTTAGACGTTATTATTAATAGATGTGCCACTCGCATGACTTGTGGCCACCTTCTGCTGCCAGCGCCATGGTGCGGAAGCGAAGGGAAATATGGCAAGTGCGTGGGAAGGATGAAAGACAATTCTGGAATGTCGTGTTTCTTGGAGGAAGCATTGATTTTGGTCGGAAAAATGGTTTTATATCGTTAATGTTAGTATGTTCCCTGCTCGTTATCCGTTATTATTAATAGATGTGCCACTTGGAGGACTTCTGGCCACCTTCTGCCGCTAGCGCCTTAATTGGCGCGGAAGTGCTGGGAACTATGAAAAGTGCCTTCTAGAAAAGACAATTCTGGAATGTCGTGTTTCTTGGAGGAAGCATGGATTTTAGTCGAAGAAGTAAAGGCGAGGAATAGTGGTCACAGTGAACTTCCGGCTATCCGGGGAGATTGGAATTATGAAAAATAGTATCACGAGCTGTTTTTTTTAAAAGGTTAGGCTCTTTAAAAAGTGGTATTGTTACAGCACATTGTCATTTGTTTTCATCTGGAAAATGAACCAATAATGTTTTTAAAAATGCTAAAACAACTGGTTCTTTTTTGTAAAAAAATTGTCGTTGTTTGAAAAAACAATTGGCGTTATCGGAAAACAAAAATTGCTGTTATTGGAAAAAAAAATTCTTTGAAAATTTTTTATTTTTTAGCAGGTATAGCAGGTATAGTTCTAAGGAAAAAATGAGTATATTTTCTTTTGTAAAATTGCATATCGTTTATAAGAAAAAAAATGCAATTTATTCCGTTATTTGAAGAAGAAAAAAAATTGGTGTTATTTAAAAAAGTGCAGACTTTTTTTTTGACAAGAATAGATATTATTTGAAAGAATGCGTTTTTATTCTTGTGAAATTTTCATTTTTAATCGAAACAATTATATAGTTATCATGAAAAAATGAAGATATATTTCAAAAATTGCACATCGTTTGTTGAAAAATTAAAATTTATTGCGATAAATTATATGGATTTTTTTAAGCAAGTTGTTTTTGATTAAAATTTGAGGAGTTGGGGAAAATGGAATTTTTTAATCAATGTTTTTTTTTAAAGAAACATCAACCATAGGAAAACAAAGAATTGCTATAAAAAGCATGCATTTGTTAGTCAAGGATAACAAACGAGATGTTATCTTATAGAATCCGAGAAATTAGCTGGTGTAGCGTGGTTATCTTTTTATGAATTTATCACTTTATGAATGGGTTTATGAGGGCAATTCAGTATTGTTTTTTGTGAATGAGTAAGATCGTCCTAGATTTCCTATCTAGTTGGAAACTTGCTTGATTGATAAAGATAAATGTTTAATTGATAGGTGATAAAAATGGGCGAGTAATTTAATGCCTGCCTTTTTCAGTAGACAATCCATTTTGTTCTCGTTATGTATCTGCAACATACATGTACATGTATTGCTAATTTAAAAATGAATGTTAGACGCAACACTTGTTAACCTTATATATTTAAATTCAGACAATAAAAAAGTGGAATCAATGGCTGCGTCTCTTTGAAAATTTGTGTATTGTTATGTCTCAAAGAAAACATCTAACCTACTAATTACAAACATACACAGTACGTTACTTTTCAAATTAAGACCTTAATGTCTTTGGATATAGTAAGAGTACTTGCACTCAATATTTATTCCTGGACTAAATTAAAAATGCATTTTTTTCGTTTAAGGAAAGCTTGAGAATATTCTCAATACTATTTTTATCCAATGTTTGATTTGTGTCCCTTACTGTCGCAGGCTCTTCTGTGATGGTTCTGTGATGGTTTGTGTATGCAGTTACCATTGGTTACGTCGATGGCTATTCCCAATGGGACTTCTTCCGACTTTTAACTAAATCTACATGAAATTGATTTATCTTACAAAAGGTCGTTTTGTGGCATACTCCCAGAATGGATTTTCAAAATAATTAGAAGCAATTGTCAATGCAATATAAATAAACAAACTGGATGGAATATAAACTGCAAATATTGAACTACGTCCACTATGGAGGAAACATAGAGGAACGTTCTGTTTATGCTGCTGGTTCCTTCAATTTGTTCCTGCGTGTTCCTGAAAGTTCCTTATCAGTTTACGGAAACATAAACAAAATTTCCCTGAACGTCGTCACACACGAGGCAAATTATATCCAGAAACTTCTTTCCAGATATATTAATTATTGCTTGATATTTCCCCGTGTGTTGGGAAAAATTTCCTTTGCAAATGTTTAAAGATATACATGTACAGTATTTCCAGAAATGAAAAAGATCCTAATCTGAGCAAGTTATTTCTGGAAAGAAACTGTCGTCATGGGTTTTAGAGTCATTCACAAAAGTTTCTTTCTGTTGGATTGGCAATCAGGAAAGACATATAGTATGTCATAGGGTGGAGTTAAAAGCACTGCTGTCAAATTAATTGATCCACATTTTCCTTTGAAACAGTGCTGTCAAATACTGCAGGGATATGTTCTGAAAGTGTCGCTCAGTGTGTGATCGAAGCAACAAGAAATTCTTTCTGGTGAAATAACCTTCCTGCAATTCCTCGCAATTTATTTCCAGATATGACTTTCCTCGTGTGTGAGGGCTTTTATTTATAGTAGTTTCTGTAGGATAGCCAATTTCCCTTTGAAATAGTGTTGTCAAATACTGCATACATGTATAGGGAAATATTCTCAAAGTATTGCTTCGTGTGTGCGGCAACAGGAAATTGTTTCAGGAGAAATAACATTCCTGCAATTTATTTCCAGATAACTTTCCCCGTGTGTGACAGATTAGTGGCACTTACTATAGCTGTACTGTACTTTCTCAATCGATACTATACCATGTTAACTACATGTACAGCATTTTACCATCGAAGGTGTTAGCGTTATGATTCCTACTTCGAGGTACGTGCGTTTATAGTAGAATTAGTCGAAAACTACCTGGATATTCTGCGCCTCGGTGCTCCTTGACGAATCAACTCAATTTCCAGAAATGGCGAATTGGCAGCAATTTCAGCAATCGATTGCTCCATTCCACGCTATTTATTTACCCCCATTTCCCCAGTTGCATGCATGCGAATTTTTGACACGAATCGGGAGTTGTATTAAGGGTTTCAATAAATACACAATGCATGGAACGAGAGGTGGTTCGTTTTTGGTAAACATTATAGCAACGACTTTTTTTTCTCTTTTCTCTTCGCTGTTATTGTATTTGCTTATTGAAATAATGGAAATTTGGGAGGTGGAGAATGCATATTTGGTTGCAGGTGTGTGTTTAATACGTGGTGGTACCCCTGCCAAAACACAAGTCTCGAGGGTCCATGGCGCGTAATTATTTTCCGCTGAAAGTTTGAAGAGAGTAAAGGAAATAAGGGGGTGGTAATGACACGCGGCCACACCCCTATTACCAACATGAAATATTCATGCGCCACCAATCTATATCTGATTGGAAAATAGGAAGAAGGATACTAACCTACTTCTGAGAAGGAGGACGTGGAGGATCCGTGTGAGGGACCAAGGAGACGGAAAACGACGCGGGAGGGCGCTGCGGGCGCTCGACACTAGAGAGCCTATAACTAAAGAGAGAGTGGTCATGTTAAGATCAATGCTCATTGGCTATTCCAATCACGTGGGTAATT